>JAQQSK010016996.1:0-10260 GCA_028658325.1 Potorous gilbertii | reverse complement strand
AGGTGGCCCTGTCCCCACCTGAGAACCTGATTTAATCTTACCCTGAATAGCAGCTGGCCCCACCACTGAAAGCCCTGAGGCTGGGGAGCAGCATTTGAATCTCAGACCCCAAGCACTAGCTGGGCGGATCTAGGCAGGGGTGGTGAGGAATCTCAGAAGTTGAGTATCTGGCTGGGGAAAATGCTCAGAAAAGGGAAAAAAAATAAGACCATAGAAAGTTATTTTCTTGGTGAACAGATATTAGCTCCTTTCCTTTCTGATGAGGAAGAACAATGCTTACCATCAGGTAAAAACATAGAAGTCAAGGCCTCTGTATCCCAAATATGTGAGATAGATATCCAATGGGCTCATGCCATGGAAGAGCTCAAAAAGGATTTTGAAAGAAATTATGAAGATGATGGTTTCTGAGAAAGCTGGTAAAACTTCTATGAACTGATGCAGAGTGAGGTAAGCAGAACCAAGAGAAAGACGTATATACAATAATAGCATAATAAAGACGATGTTAAAGATTCAAGGATTCTGCTCAACATAATGAACAACATAACTCCAGAGGAATGATTATAAATGATTTTTCTCATCTTCTGACAGAGAGGTGACAAACCCAGTGTGCAGAAGGAAGCATTTTTAGATATGACCAATGCAGTAATTTCTTTTGTTTGACTACATATTTGTTTCAAGGACTTTTTGTTATTTTTCAGTGAGGGGGAGGGAGAAAAAATAGATTTTTGTTATTTAAAATTGGATATTTAAAAAAATAAATGTAACATTTCTTAACCTTATTCTTATACAGAGTCCATGGACTTCACCAGACTGCCAAAAAGATTCATTACACACATATACATACACATAAAATGGAAGAATAACTGATAGAAAATGATCCCATACATGAAGTAGTAGAGTTAAGGGAAATTACCTGAGAGTCTTAGAGAGAAACAACAAACTTGGCTGATGCCGGAAAGAGCCTGCTGATGTTGGGGTTGAGTGATAGATATTTCATGTGTATTCCATGTAGGAGGGATTGTTCCTGATGTACCACATTGGAGTGTGATATGTCTAATATTAAGAACTGCTGTGGACCACAAGGGACTGAGACAGTGTGTCTATTCCATTTTTCACTAAGAGGTCCCTCTGCTCTGGAACTTGGCACGCAGTCCATACCAACTTCAATCCTAGGGGATCCTGGCCTCTTCTGAAAGGTAGAACTAGCCTCCCTTTTCTCATGTTCCAACTCATTAAGCTCTCATCTTCCACTAACTTGAGATAAATTATTTAAAGCTTAGGCTATGGCTCATGTTCTCTCCAAAGGTGGGAAATAAAAAGGAATTACAATTTAAATTAATTATGGGACAGGTATTTATTTCCTACACAAGAAAGAAATGCAGATGGAGATAAAAGTGCACATTGACCGAATACCTTAAAACCTATAATGACCATTATACTTTCTGAGGAAGCTAATACTTTTTTTTTGCAGGTCTCTTACTTAGGTTTTTAAAATTTTTATTTTATTTTTAAAATTCATTTTATTTCTTAAACTGAATCACAATATAAACTAGTTTGCAGGACCAATGATTAGTCATTTTACATTTCACCTCAACTCTGTCCTGTCCAAATAACTCCTGACCCATCTTCCAGCAATAGGGCCAGACTTGGGGGCAATCCTCTGGCCAGTGGTTGTATCGTCCAAGAGGCTAGAGTAGGGCAGCTGGAGACACCTCCCCTTGCTTTCAGTTAACTCCTTTTGAAATAGGCCAATTATCCTCAAATCTCTTGAAAGGGTAGAGACAACTGAGTTTAGAGATACCCCTTTTTAAACACCCACTAAAACATCAATTCTTCCTGATCTACAGCCAATAAGGGGATTCTTCACCACCAGAAGCAAACTTCAAACTTCCTACCTTTGTGTCAAAAATCAAGAAGAGCAGCTCTGAGCATGCTCCCTGGGACAACCCTCATTGTATAAGAATTATTTTTCAAAATTTTATTTATTTTATCTTTATTTAATAAATAAAACAAGCATTTACATAACATAGTATAAAAAGATGATTGCACATGAAATTGCAAATCTATTATATACAACTTGCTGTTCCTTTTAGGTATATAATAAATGTAATTTTCCCCTTTTTTTCTTCCCTCCCCCATACCATAATAATTGCCAACATTTATATAGTTCTTACTATGTGCCAGGCACTGTGCCAAGTGCTTTACAATAGTGACAAGATTTAGACCCACTTTTTGTTTCTGCGGAACTCTTTCTTTTTCTTAGTGAACCAAAGAAAAGTGCACTAAATTTCCTCCTCCTCCCATCCTGCCAGGTCCTGTGGTACCCGAGTGGTCCTAACAGCCACTTCTTTTCTTTGCCCTGTGTTCTGGTGTGGAAGTCTGTGAGAACCAGCACCTGCTGAGCACCTAAAACTGATGGGGATAATCTTAAATTTTTTGAAAGCAAGTTTCTAAATCCAGTAAAATCATAAAAATGGTTCTAATGGACCCTTCACAAATAATTGCTGACAGATTGAATTCAGTTCAATTTAAATGAACAAATATTAAGAGCCTACTTTTGGTTAGGTGCTTTTTGCAAATATTTATCTGAACAGGAAGACTCTGAAAATATCATAAACTCTAGAAAATTTGCCTTGTTGGAATTATGAGAAAATGTAAACACAAGATGTGGGCTTCCCTAATGATTCCCAGTTCCCTGGTGACAGGGTGAGCACATGCCTACCAGAGTTTGACTACCCACAAATCCTTTTATGGTAGGAAACAGCAGACAAGTTCTAGTTAATGAGGACCTGATAGTACCTGTTCAAGTGCACACGTGGAATATTATGCAGAAAAAAAACCAGTTTTCTCCTACAGTATATCAAGTATTAGATGGAACAAGGAATGATTACTAATATAGTATAGCATGGAATGCAGAGTGAGACATGATTTGAAGCAGGAAACTTAAACTTTGTGTGTGTGTGTGTGTGTGTGTGTGTGTCATGGCTTCCTTTAGTAGTAAGGGAAAGTCTTTGCCTTTTCTCAGAATAATCTTTTTAAAAATAAAATAGAATTCATAGTATATGTATACACACACAGAGAATGCATAGGATTTTATATATATTTATATGTATACACATGCATATGTACACACATATACATACATAAAATCCAATATATTGAAATAAAATGCAATGTATGAAGTAATGTATATTGTAATATTATGTTACATTGTAAATTTAATTAGATATGAAAGCCTATTGTCTCTTCTCAAAATATGCTCTTTTTTACAATAAAACAGAATGCATAAGATAACTGAATATATTGAAATAAAAATGTAATATATAATAATGTATATTATCATATTATATATTACATTCTAAATATGTATGTATATGTGTGTTTATATATATACATATATTTATATGAGAAAGCCTATTGCCTCTTCTCAGAATAATTTTTTTAAAAATAAAGCAGAAGGCAGCATAGGATTACTTATATATATATATATACACATATATATATATACATATATACACATATACATATATAACCCAATATATAAATATGTAATATAAATATATTGTACATGTATACATGTACAATACACACACATACACAGAGATATGCTCTTATCCATGTTCGTCAACCACCTGAAATCTAACTACAGATCCACTAGAAACTCCTAGGTTAGGAGCCCTTAGTGTAAAGATTGTTGCTGTTGGGTGCTGTCCACTCTTCTTGGAAAGGACCAAAGACTTCAAGAGTGTGATGACTTGTGTGTGAACTGGATTTGAGTGAGCTGCACAAAGTTGTCAGCCTCACTTTCTCTTCCAGAGTCATCAAATCCAAAGATGAGACAAAAGTCAGGACAACTGGCAAATCTAGAGATATTGATCATAGAAATGCCCCAGAGAAGTCTACAATGCTAGAAAGAGGTTGGGGAATATAATACACTTGATCTACCACTCGAGGACCAGAGTCCAAGTTCAGATCTGCATAGCAGCTACGATTATCTCTGCTTCACAGGTGAGCAATTAAAGAACGAGAAGTGAAATGATTTGTCCACACAGAACTAGGACTCAAAACCAGGCTTCCTGATCCCAGGTCAATGCTTTGTGCCTGTTACACTACACTGTCTCCATGATACACCCCTGTAAGGGAAAATGGAAGTCCTGAGCATGCCACTCTTTCTTTCTCCATCCCACGGCCCTCTCTCTACCCGCACTGACCTAGTCTATCACTGTATTGTTGATTTGGCAGCTTGGCCACAGTTAGAGGAGCTCACTAGGTTTGGGGTCAGAGGATCAGAACCACTTACTGCCTGTATAACCTTGGGCAAATTACTCTCTGAGCATGTTTCCTCATCTGTAAAATGAAGGGGTTAGATTAAACTCCAACCTTCAGCTCTAGGTCTATGGTCTTATATTTTAAACCCTGGTAAAGAGGCTGCCATAACTGAGAAAAAACAGGTTTGGACGGAGCTGAGGACTGAGATTCAGGGAGGCAAACAGGAACAAAGGGACACTTAGACTGAGTACTGATTGGTCAACATTTATACCCATGCCCCTTAGGCTCCCAAGGATTCATGTCCGTTGATCGAAGGAGGGATTCAAGCTTAGGGAAAATTTGGATTAAGACCTTTCATTTTCTGAGGCAAAATTCTCTGTCAAACGCAGCAGCAGCTCCAATAACGGTAACAACAAAAACACAACGCCTCGGCAAGCCCGCATCCTGATGCTAACGCTATTCTCCAGCTCCAGAACGTCGACTCCCAGTTCACTAGAAATCAATGACCAGTTTCTACCCCGTCTTTCTCAGAAAATAAAACCAAACCCAAACCCACCACCATCCATTTCAGAAACAACTGAATATGTGGCTGTGAAGTGATTACCTGAAATGACAGGACTTTAAAGGAAATCATTTAAATGAGGCCCTTTACCCTTAATGACCCATAATAAAAATGCTTCTGTTCCCAAGCTTACTGGAGAGCCCTGTACCTGTTGCCATGGTAACACTCGGCTGCTACTCAACACGGGCTTAATGATCAGTATGTCAGGCTCTTGAGATAACCACAAGCTTAGACAAACCTTTAATAGTCAGATTCCATCTGAGTGGAACTTCAGGTACAGCGAGGTGAATGCTTTTTGGTCTCAGGGAAGATTCAGACCACTGGCTCTAATTCTTCAGAGATAAAGAGGAAGGATTACCACTCTTCCTTTCTTCCTTTTAACACAAATTCTGTTTATTCCTTTTAGTTTCTCTACACCTGTGTCCCTCCATGGTCTAAACCAGTTATAAGACAGCCATAATGTACTACTATAAACAAACAAAAAAATGAATGAATGGATAAATCCATAAATAAACAAAAGTAAACTTTAATAAAACAATGGGCAGAGCTGACCCTATGTATGGGTGGAAAAAATGGTGTTTTTTTCATCCAGGCTCATTGTGAGACCACTGTCTGTTTAAAATCTATTCCTCATTGTTCTATCTTTGTTAGTCCTTTGTTTGTAAAGAGGACCATGACATCAAAGATATGATGACATGACTTGCACTTGACTTTGTTTTCAGTTGACGGAGGGCCGTGCAAGGTCACCAGCCTTGCTTTCTCCTCCTGAGCCATCTGGATCAATTGACCAGATACTCATCAGGATGACGGAAGACAGCCCAGGATGCAATGGGTGACCTTGGCCTTTTAGTCTAAGGTCTTACCGGTACTCGCTTAAAGTGAGGCAATACCCATTCAGTGAATAGGCTGCTTTAAAAAATAGTCAGGAGTATGGCCCCTTTAAACAGAAAAGAAAAATAAATCAATCAATCACTCTGGGAAGGACAGGAGCCTCTGGGTTGTTGTTTAGAAGAGCAACAGTTACTATTGACATTCACTCTGAGTCAGAAGGGTCCCAAAGCAGTCACTAAGAGGACCTTGGTAGGGACTCATTGTTATTTAATCTGGGGACTTTATAGAACTGAGGTGGAATAAGAGGACATGTCCAAAGTCAATGTGGTATAACCCACTTTGAATAGAAAAGGGTTTTTCTGCTATGATGACAGAAATGATGGCAGAGACTACCAGCTCATCATCTCCCTACCCAGAATTACTGGTGTTTTCTAAAGGCATGTTGAAGCTTCAAGGTCATTTGTACAGCCAGGCATTAGTTTGGGGGAGGTTGGGTATGACAATGTCAAAATGATAAAGAAAAGGGGGAAATGGAATTCAGTTATCCTAGTTCCTCACAGGGAGAAGTAGGTCAGAGAAGTCCCATGGCTAGCAGAACAGAGACTAAAGAATTGATCCATGACAGAACTGAAGATGCCAACTAGCTGAATAGCTCAAGCCAACTCATGGTCATATGAGTTGGTTGGTTGTTGTCCTTCATCTTCGAAGAGGACCAAAATGACATCACCACGATAAAGTGAAATTTCATTGTGTCCTACTGTGGCTTATCAGACTAATACAAGCTCAGAATGCTCTACCACAAGTTGGGCACAGATTGTCCATGTGAATATTTGGGGTGGATATCCCAAATTTTCACATCCTCTGTTTACTTTGTACTGTCTCAATTCTGCTTTGCTCAAAGAGCATAGCACACTTTCTAATGTGGGCACATCATGCTGAGTGGTCCTGTACCAGTGTCTCCCCCGTTGCACAGTCAAATCCAATGTTCTTGAGAGAGACCTTGAGAGGGTTCTTGTATCGTTTCTTCTGGCCACCATGTGATTGCCTGCCACTTGCGAGTTCTCCATGAAATAGTCTTTTTGGCAAGTGTACATTTTGCATTCAAACAACACAGCCAACCCATTGGAGTTGCACTCTCTGAGGCATAGTTTGAATACTTAGCAGTTCAATTCGAGCAAGGACTTCAGTGTCTGGTACTTTATCCTGCCAAGTGATCCTCAGAATCTTCCTAAGACAGTTCAAGTGGAAGAGATTCAGTTTCCTGGCATGGTGCTGGTAGACTGTCCATGTTTCACAAGCATATAACAATGAGATCAGCCCATGGCTCTGTAGACTTTCAGTTTGGTAGTCAGTCTAATACCTCTTCTCTCCCAGACTTTTCTTTGGAGCCTCCCAAACACTGAGCTAGCTCTGGCAATGCATGCATCAACCTCATTGTCAATGTATACATCCCTTCAAAGTACACTACCAATATAAATGAACTTATCCACAGCATTCAAAACTTCTCCATTTGTTGAAACTGATGGTTCCATGTATGCATGTTGTGGTGGTGGCTGATGGAGCACCTATGTTTTCTTGGTGTTAATTATTAGGTCAAAATGAGCAGAGGCAGCAGAGAATTGATCTATACTTTGTTACATCTCAGCTTCAGAGGCTGCATTGAGTGCACATCATCTGCAAACAGAAAATCATGCACCCTACTCCCTCAAGCACACAGCCCTGTTTCACTCCATTGGTGATTGAGAAGGCATGAGAGCATTGTCCACTATTTGGCAGCCAGGTAAACATGCAATCATGAAACTGATGTACAATATTGATGAACTTCTTGGGACAACCAAATTTTGACATAATTTTCCATAAGCCCTTACTTCTAACAGGGTCAAAGGCCTTGGTCAGATCTACAAACGTTGGGTACAGACCTCTGTTCTGCTCCTGGCATTTCTCCTGGAGTTGTCAGGCAGCAAAAATCATATCAACTGTTCCTCAGCCCTTTCTGAAGTCACACTGGCTCTCAAGTATATGACCATGTTCCAGGTGAAGATCAGTCTATTAAGAAGGAATCAAGCAATAATTTTTCCAGCAATGACTAAGAGAAGGATCCCCCTGTGATTGCTGCAGGATGATCTATTCCCTTTACCTTTATAGACATGGACAATGAAGGCATCCTTGAACTCCTGGGGGATAACCTCCTTTTGCCATATAACCTGGAAAACTTCAGGTAGCTTTTGTATGAGCAATGGTCCCCCTACCTTGTAAATCTCAACTGGAATAGAATCAGCACCAGGTGTTTTGCCACATGAAAGGAGCCCAATGACCCTCAAAACCTCTTCTTCAGTTGGAAGTTCAGCTAAGGAGGGATTGACTTCAACCTGAGGTAAATGGTCAGTGGCCTCAGCCTTGATTGATGATGGTCTGTTGAGAACAGTATGGAAGTGTTCAGCCCATCTCTCTAGGATCATGTCCTTATCACTAATCAATGTGGCTCCATCAACACTGAGTAGTTGTGATACGCCCTAGGTTTTTGGTCCATAAATAGCTTTCAGGGAATCATAAAAGCACTTTGGATTGTTCCTATCAGCATAAAATTGAATTTCATCTGCCTTCTTACTGAGCCAGGAATCCTGCATCTCTCTAAGTTTTGCTTGTATTTTGCTTTTGATATAATTAAATACTGCCTTCTTAGAGGTGGACGAACTACCCTGCTGGTAAATCCTGTGGAGTTCTCATTTTTCGTTTAGCAGTTTCTGAATTTCCCCATCATTTTCATCAAACCAGTCAGTGTTTGTGAGTATTCTGACCCAGATGGGCAAACGCAGTGCTGTACACCAAATCTCTGAAAGCTGCCCCCTCCTTTTCTGCTCTGCTACTGCTCAACTTTCCCTCCAAGTTAGCAACAAACTGTTTATGCTCAGAGAAGAGCTCTAATTTGTTGACATTAATTCTTCTGGTAGTAATTTTTCCTTGGGGGTGCTTTTGACGATTGCAAATATTTAGCTTGGAAAGGATAAGTCTATGATCAGTGCAGCACTCTGCACCACACATTGCCTTTGTCACTCTCACATCTTGTCTGTCTCTTCTTACAATCACATAGTGTATTAGATGCCAATGTTTGCTGTGAGGGTGCATCCATGAAGTTTTATTTGATTTGGTTAAACAGAAGACAGTGTTGGTGATGAGAAGGTCATGTGATGCACAAATCTTCATCAGTAAATGACCATTGCTGTTGCTGTTTCCAACTCCATTCCTCCCTAGGACTCCCTGCCAAGTCTGGTATTCTGAGCCTACTCTAGCATTAAAGTCACCCAGAATTATGAGCTTATCTTCTTTTGGCACATGGATGATAAGGGTCTCTAGGTCTTCATAAAATTTTTCTTTGACTTCATCAGGGTTTGTCATAGTGGGAGCATAGGCACTGATGATGGTGGCATGGCATTTTCCTGAGAGTGGCAATCACATTGCCAAGAGCCTCTCATTCACTCCTTTTGGCAGACATACAAGCTTGCTGATTGGATTAGTTTTGATTTAGTTTGATTGCAAAACCCGCATCAGCTTCACGGCACTCCCCTTCACTGTGCCCACTCCAGAAAAAGGTGTATCCAGCTCCAGCTTCAGTGAGCTGACCTTCAGTTTGCCAACCTTCTTTCACTCAGGGCTGCTATTTGGATGTGATACCTGTTGAGTTCTCTTGTAACAAGAGCAGTTTTTCTTTCAGGTCTACTGAATTTGGTGTTGTCATGGTAATATGAGTAGGGCTCAAATCAATCTATCCCACTTAGCCCTGATACATTTATCAGCTGAGAACACACTGCTAGTTCACTAGGTGTGACCAATGCCTGGACACTTCCCTAAGTGAAACAGGAAGTCTGGAGAAAGGAGAGATTGGCTAAGGGTCTTGGTCCCACCTTCTGTGGCTAAGAATGAAGCAGTTTAGTAGTTTTAAAATAATTGAGGATGTAGGATTTTAATGGTGGGAACTGTTTCAACCAAGCCCTTGGCAAGGAATTGCTTTAGAGTGGAAGAGACAATTGACATTCAGTCTTTTCCACATGGCTTCTGTTGGCTGGAAGAGCTTAAAAGCTTTGATGGACTTTAGACTTCCCAACTTCCTATCCATGTCCTAACATTATCTCCAGGACAGCATTGACTAGTGTCAGTGTCTGCATTATAATTTTAAAACAGACTGGACTCAATGAGGAAAGTCTGATTTAAAGTTCTACAAAGTGTTCATGAGAAAAATCTACATTATACTTAAAGGGAACATCTCAAAGACTCTAGCAAAGGGACTTTCAGAAGCTCTGAGTTACCACTTTTCCACATGTGCTCTCCAAACATAAACATATCAGTCTAAGGCACTGTAATTTAAATGTTAGCTACTTGCTTTTTGTGTTCTCTTGAAATGGATGGAGTTAATAAGTCACAGGCAAAATTAATTGGGAATTTCGAGAGCGTCATTTATTAGCCAGGCTGGTGGCTGCCTCATGTAGAGACCCAGAGGAGACAGCCCCGAACTGAGGTGGGTGAGAGCATTTTAAGCATTTTGGTGCTACTCGGTACAGCCTTGAGGTTTCCACAACAAACAGAGTTCTGACAGAGCAAGA
>JAQQSK010016995.1:0-10260 GCA_028658325.1 Potorous gilbertii | reverse complement strand
CTACCCTTCCTTGGTTCTGTATTGCCACGTTTCCTTAACTTTGCATTACCTCATCCCCTAAGCTCTGCATTACCTCATTCCCTTAGCCCTGTATTGCCACGTCTCCTAGTTCTGGGTAGGGCGGCGGCTCTGGGCCTAACCGGGCCTCCACAAATAATGGAGGACAACAATCAAAATTTTTGTATTGAGACATTAATGTAAAATGACACAGTATTCTAGGGAACGAATTCCATTAATAATGGAAGAATTTATTCCCAAATGATAGAGAGGATTAAAAAAAGTAGAACTAAAAATTTTAATTGTATGAGAGTAGAAAGAAAAAAAGTTTTTACATAAACAAAAGCAATGCAGGCAAAATTGGAAGGAAAGTAGGAAAGTGGGAGGGCAAGTTTCTCTTATCAAGACCTCATTTCTCAACTACATAAGGAACTGAGGCAAAACTATAAAAATAAGAGCTATTCTCCAATTGCTAAAGGACCAAAGGACAGGAATCAGCAGTTATCAGAAGAAGAAATCAAAGCTATCAATAATGACCCGCAAAATTTCTCTACATCTCTAATTATTAGAGAAATAAATATACCTTCCACATAGTAGAATGGTTAACATGACAGAAAAGAAAAATGACAAATTCTGGAAGGGATGTGGAAAATTTACTACACTAATTCATTATTGATTGCGTTTTAAACTGGCCCAACAATTTTGGACAACCATTTGGTACTAAACCTGAAGTACTATAAACATGTACTTGCTATTATTCCCAGGATTACTACTACTAGGACTATATTCCAAAGATACCAAGAAAAAAAAATAGTTGTAGGGATAAAAAAAAAAGAATTAGTATAAGTTTTTTTGTTGTGTAAATAAATAGCATAAAAAGGGGGATGGTGGTCATCAAATTGAGAATGGCTAAACAAGTGATAGCATGTGATTGTGAAATAAGACTATTTAGCTATAAGAAATGACAAGGGGGATGGTTTCAGAAAAAATAAAATAAACCTCTGAAAACACGTAAACTGATGCAAAATGAAGTGAACAAAACCAGGAGATCATTGAATGTTCTAAACATAATATTGTGACCATGACCAATGAGGAAAAAATTAGATAATCGTAACAAGAAAATGATTCCATGCAATTCCAAAGGAAACATAAATAATACTATCCACCTCCAGAGAGAGAATTCAAGTGTTTCTGATTGGAGACTGAAGAATTATTTTTACTTTACTTTTCCCTGCCTTTGAGGGGACATGACTATTATAGAAATATACATTTGTATGACTTCACATGTATACTAGGGATCACAATGCTTGCCTTCTGAAAAGTATGTGGAATAGTGGAGAAATAGAGAGAGAATATGGAATTCAAAACTTAAAGTTCTGAGTGTTAAAGCTTATTATTTAAAAATAAAAATATTTGGTGGCTGGATCTTTTTCATTTGTCTATTAATTTTTTCTTCTCTCTTTTTGTTGAATGATAACATTAGAAACCCTGCTGCAGAAAGTAAAATAAAAGAAACTGAATGTAAAAGAAATGGAGTCTCAGCTTCTGTATAGTTTTCTCAAGGAGTTATTCCTCCAAAAAAGGAAAGAGATTTATATAGCCTACTGGGATAGATGAATCAAGAGAGCTTTTTCAAAGATAGAAAAGACATAGGAGCACTTGAAGGCAGCAGGACATCTTTCAATAGAAAGCAGAGACATAAAATCAGTGGGAAAGTAGAGTTATGCGACATAGTAGGTGGAAGGCATGAAGTCAGAAAAGCCCATCTTCCTAAATTCAAACCTAAACTCAGACACTTACTAACTGTGTAACCCTTGGCAAATCACTAACTCCTTTAATCTGAGTTTTCTCGACAGTAAAATGAGTGGGAGAAAGACATCATAAACCACTCCAGTATCTTTGCAAAGAAAACCTCAAATGTGGTCATGAAAAGTTGAACATGATTGAAACAACTGAACAACAAAGGGATAACAGACAGGCCAGTCTGATGGAGAAGACATTATGTAATAATATCACACGTACTTGTAAACTGGCTTTCATTGAGAAGAATAACAGCTCCTTTGGAAATAGTGGCAGATGACATCTTACTGATGAGAGATCAGGAAGAAGATGGAAGGGGAAGATCTCAGGGAATGGTCTCCATTCTCTTCTATGAAATATGAATTATTTTCATCTGACAGTTTCAGGGAAGTGAAACTATGAAAGTTTTGAAGATGTATTAAAGAAATCGCAAAAGCTGGGGTGAAATGATGAATAAATTAAGGGAGTATAATTGGATTGGGTTTTTGGGGTGAGGCACCAGTTGGAATTATGTAATATAAATTAATATTGATTTCAGAACAGTTTTATGATATTCTCCATTTCACTTTGTAGCAAAAGTTTAGAAGGGAATAAAAAAGTGTGGTCTTGCCAGGGCAAGAGGTATTAAAAAATTAGGTGTGGTTTTGAAACCACCAAAAAGTCTCCTTTAAGTGATGCTATTGCTCATAGAATCTATGCATAAAAACCATTGCTATAAGATTAGGTCTTATAGGGGGAGGAGCCAAGATGGCAGAGTAGAAAGACTCACATATGCTAGCTCCGAACCCACAGCCCATAATTATCTACAAAAAGAAATCCCAACAAATTCTGGAACAGTGGAGCTGCGCAGCAGTGGGTTGAAGGAGATTTCCGTTCCAGAGAGCCCTGAAAAACAGATCCCAAAAGTCCATTGTGCACCGGACAGGAGCAGAGCCCAGCCCTGTCCTGCCCTGGCCACGTGGCAAACAGAGGAGTGAGCAGATCTGAGCAGGATTCAGGGACAGAATGTCCAGCAGCCGTAAAGGTACCTCCATCCACAGACGCACAGTTCAGTGAGAGAGATTTCTGGACTGCCCAAAAGGGGAGCAGGGTGTTTCCACAACTCAGGCCCCTTCAGGAGGTAGCAGCAGAGGCAGCAGTGGCTGAGGCACCCTGAGCAGGAAGGAGCTCAGCAGGACCTCCACTACAGAAGGCTCTGCTAAAACCCTCTGAGGGAACTAAGTCTGGGAGGCGGCCCTGCCCCCACCTGAGAACCTGATTTAATCTTACCTTGAATAGCAGCCAGGCCTGCCATTGAAACTCCTGAGTCTGGGGAGCAGCATTGGAATCTCAGAATTCAAGCACTAGCTGGGCAGATCTAGGTGGGGGTGGAGAGGAATCTCAGAAGTCAAGTAACTGTCTGGGTAAATGCCCAGAAAAGGGAAAAAAAATAAGACCATAGAAGGTTATTTTCTTGGTGACCAAATGATTGCCAGATTCTTTTTTGATGAAGAAGAACAATGCTTACAATCAGGGAAACAAATAGGAATCAAGGCCTCAACATCCCAAACATCTGAAATAAAGATCCAATGGGTTCAGGCCGTGGAAGAGCTCAAAAAAGATTTTGAAAATCAAGTTAGACAGGTCAAGGAAAAACTGGGAGGAGAAATGAGAAAGATGCATGAAGATGAATGCAAGAAAAGCATGAAAAACGGGTCAATACCCTGATAAAGGAGACCAAAAGAAATGCTGAAGAAAATAACACCTTGAAAAATAGGCTAAATCAATTGGCAAAAGAGGTTCAAAAAGCCAATGAGGAGAAGAATGCTTTCAAAAGCAGCATTAATCAAGTGGAAAAAGAGATTCAAAAGCTCACTGAAGAAAATAGTTCTCTCAAAATTAGAATGGAACAGATGGACGCTAATGATTTTCAGAGAAACCAGGAAATCACAAAACCAATCCAAAAGAATGAAAAAATGGAAGAAAATGTGAAATATCTCATTGGAAAAAACAACTGACCTGGAAAATAGATCCAGGAGATAAAATTTAAAAATTATGGGACTACTTGAAAGCCATGATCAAAAAAAGAGCCTAGACATCATCCTTCATGAAATTATCAAGGAAAATCTCCCTGATATCCTAGAATCAGAGGGCAAAATAAGTATTCAAGGAATCCACCGATCACCTCCTGAAAGAGATCCAAAAAGAGAAACTCCCAGGAACATTGTGGCCAAATTCCAGTGTCCCCAGGTCAAGGAGAAAATACTGCAAGCAGCTAGAAAGAAACAAATCCAGTATCATGGAAATACAATCAGGATAACCCAAGATCTAGGAGCTTCTACCTTAAGCGATCGAAGGGTGTGAAATAGGATATTCCAGAAGTCGAAGGAATTAGGACTAAAACCAAGAATCACCTACGCAGCAAACCTGAGTACAATACATCCGGGGAAACAATGGTTTTTCAATGAAATAGAGGACTTTCAAGCATTTTTGAAGAAAAGACCAGAGCTGAAAAGAAAATTTGACTTTCAAACACAAGAATGAGAAGAAGCATGAAAAAGTAAACAGCAAAGAGAAGTCATAAGGGACTTACCAAAGTTGAACTGTTTACATTCCTACATAGAAAGACAACATTTGTAACTCTTGAAACTTTTCAGTATCTGGGTAGTGGGATTACACACACACACATACATACACACACGCACAGACACATGTACACGTGTGCACACACACATACACACTTGCACACACACAGACAGAGAGCACAGAGTGAATTGAATAGGATGGGGTCATATCTTAAAAGAAATCAAGGCAAACGGTGAGAGAGAAATGTAGTGGGAGGTGAGAGAGTGAAATGTAATGGGGCAAATTATCTCTCATAAAAGAGGCAAGCAGGAGACTTTTTAGTGGAGGGGAAAAGAGGAGAGCTGTCAAAAAAACCATGAAATTTACTCTCATCACATTTGACTAAAGGAAGGAATCAAATGCACACTCAATTTGGTATGAAAACCTATCTACATATATACAGGAATGTGGGGGAGAAAGAGATAAGCAGGGTGGGGGGATGATGGAAGAGAGGGCAATGGGAGGGGGGAGCAATTTGAAGTCAACACTCCAGGAGGGACAGGATCAAAAGAGAGAATAGCAACAATGGGGGACAGGATAGGATGGAGGGAAAAATATAGTTAGTCTTACACAACACGACTACTATGGAAGTCATTTCCAAAACTACACAGATATGCCCTATATTGAATTGTCTGCCTTCCCAAAGGAAATTTGTGGGGAGGGAGGGATTGGGATAAGTTGGAACTCAAAGTTTTAGGAACAACTGTTTAATATTGTTCTTGCTACTAGGAAAGAAGAAATACAGGTAATGGGGAATAGAAAGTTATCTGGCCCTACAGGACAAAAGAGAAGATGGGGACAAGAGAAGGGAGGGATGATAGAAGAGAGGGCAGATTGGTGATAGGGGAAATTAGAATGCTCGGCCTATTGGTGTGGGGGGAGGGGACAAATGGGGAGAAAATTTGGAACCCAAAATTCTATGAAACTGAATGTAAAATGTTAAATAAATAAATTAATGAAAAAAACATTATGTCTTATAATATTGAGGCTATCATAATAGACTTCTCTTAAGAGTGACAGTCATTTTAGAGTATTTACACATGGAAGAGTATTAATAATAACACTTTTGACGTTAGAGCAACTGTTGCCTCCAAACGATATCTTTCCAATAATTTCCCCCACAATTGTATGCCCCCTAAAATCCCAGTGTCCTCATCAGAATCCTCTTCCCCAAACCAAGGGGAGAGAACCCTACCCTCTTTCTCCTTATTTGAATTTTCAAAACATGGAAACTTGCCAACCCCACTTTATCTACCATAACATCTCTGGATGTAGCCAAATGGGATACCTTTAATAAAGGTCACCCTCTTTATTCAATCAACTCCAGTGGGACCCTATTGCCTCCACAATGAAAAATAAAGTCTTCTATTTACCTTTAAAGCTCTTCATAACTTAGCTTCTTCTCATATTTTTAGACACTTCCCTCATTTCCATGCACTTTACGATCCAGTGAAATTGTCCTCTTCTTTTACCCACTTAAGTCACCCCATTTTCAATGTAACTCTTCACTAATTCACCTCATGTCTGGAATTCTCTCACTCCTAATTTCCTTCTCATGTCTTCCTTGACTTCCTTCAAGCCTCAATTCAGATATCACCTTTTTTTCAAGAACCATTTTTCCTTATCCCCCTTAATGTTAACACCTGCTGTCTGAGATTGCCTCTAATTCATGATATCTATCTATCTGTTTATCTATCAATCTATGAATCTCTTTGTCTCTCTTGTTATCTTCATTTTAGGAGCTTGATAAGAACTAGAATTCTGTTTTCCTTTGGATGCAGAATTCTCAGGCAATAAAACACCTTCCATTAAAGCAGGTTGGTCATTTCTCTGAAGCTTATAGGCTTAGAGCTTTACCTGGAGCATTGAGAGATTGTGATTTGACAACAAACACACATATCAGAGGCAAAATTTGAAAAAAAAAAAAGATTTTATGCTATACCAGTATTATTCTTGTTTTCTAACTTCAAAAATGAGACTTAAAAACTTTAAAAAAAAGGTAAGGAATTTTTCCAAGATCACAGAACCTATTGTGGAAGACCTATATCTAAATTCTCTCTCTGACTCTCTATGTGGGACCCTATCTAATCAATTAATCCAGAAAAAAACATTTATTAAATGACTGCTAAGTGCCTGGCACTGTGCTGAACATTAAAATTTAGACCACACTATCTTACAAGTTGAGTAAAGCGTAACTACTTACCTATTTTATTTTATTTTATTTTTCCCTATTTGTAAAATGAATTGTAAAACTGACTTTTCAAATATCTAATCATTTTGTGAACTTTGTATCATAACATGAAACTAGGTATGTAGAAAATGTAATGAGGAAGATACTGAATATATAAGTATATGGCATGATATGTTTGAAAGGAGAAAAATACTCACCTTAATTATTGACAATCACTTTTAATATAAAGTTTAATATAAAGTTAATATAAATATAAAGTTTAATATAAAGTTAATATAAAGCCCTTCTAACTCCCAGAATTAAAGTATATGAGTTGTAGGGTACCTCACAAGTTTTATATTTTATATCATGCCTGATCAGTGATCTGTATAACATTGTTGACAAGCCCTCATCAAACCTTTCATCACAAATGTCCAATGTGGAAAAACCTACTAACTTGTAATTTCCATTATCCTCTTGAAAACCTTACTAGAGGGTTCAACCTCCACAACCTCTTTCTCAGATTAAGTCTAAATATATCTCTTTGTAGCTTTTCTTCATTGCTCCTAGTTCTACACCCTATTTTATCAAGCAGAACCCACTGAATCCTTCTCCAGAGCAGGAATTTTTTAATTCTTCCAAATATTTGAGGACAGTTACTGTGTCGTATTTTCTTTAACCTGTCCTCCTATCATGAACTACAGGCTTTTAACCATCCTGATTTTCTTCCTCTAGAGAGAATCAGAGTTTGTTCAAGTCCTTGAGAGAATATCCACTCAATTAAAATCCCCTTTAATAATAAAACTTCATTCTGGATGTTGTCAGCAATTGAAGTTAATCTCATTGACCTGTGGTTAACAGACCTCATTGTCTTGTGTTTTACTTTGTTTTTTCTGTCTGTCTGTCTCTGTTTCTTTGTTTAAAGAAGTATAACTAAAAACTAAGTGGGACAAAGGTTAATGCTGAATTTGAATTAAAAAAGACCCGAGTTGAAATTCTGAATCAGATATTTATTCACTATAGAATCCTGGTAAATTCACTTAACTTGCATGAGTCTCAGTTTCTAAATTGATAAAATGAAAAGTATTTGTTTCTTACTTTGTTATACAGATTCAACGAGGGAACATATTTAAGATTTTTCCCCAAAACTTTAAAGCTCCATAAATATTAAATATAATTTTCCATTTCATTGCCCCCATTATCCAGGATCTTTCAAAAATCGCTATGGTAGCTCTACAATTTTATTTTCCAGTTCTTCTAGGGCACTAAACTTCAGTTCATCTGAGCCTGACTGTTTCATATTGTCAAGAATAATCTGATTTCTCTGTTTTATCCAGGTGTCAACTGCTTCTTAGCTATTTTTTCATTGTAATTTTCAGATTATTCTACTCAGAAGAGAAAAAAGAAAATAAAATAGCTGAGCTTCAGCTCAGACTTTCTCAGGAGTTGTTATCATTCTTACATCAAGTTCAATTTTGCTTGGGAATTTATATGGAATTTTTTTGAAATACTTTTTCCATTTTTCGTATAATAACACTTTGTGGTTTTTATTAAAATAAAGATTACTTGAGAATAATGATGGATGAAAAAGAAGAGAAAAAAGAGGAAAGGAAGGATGGAAGCAGGGAGAGGAGAAAGGACAACAAAGGAAGGAAGAAAGCTAGGAAGAAAGAGAAAAGATTTAGTAAACCTTTTTTTATTGGTATTGTTCAGTTATCTCAGTCATATCTGACCCTTTGTGACCACATTTGAGGTTTTCTTGCTAAAGATATTGGAGTGGTTTGCTGTTTCCTTCTCCAGCTTGATTTACACATAAGGAACTCAGGTAAACAGGGTTAAGTCACTCACCCAGAGTAAAGCAGCTGGTAAGTGCTCAAGGTCAGTTTTGAACTCACTAAGAGGAATCTTTCTGATTTTATGTCAGTACTCTATACATTGTGCTATCTACTTTGTGACAATCTCAACACTAAGTGCCTTATAAATATTATTTCATTTAATTCTCACAAGTACACTAAGAGGTAAGTTCATTATTTCCAATTTTTAATTTAGGAAACTGAGAGATAGATAAATTGACTTTACCCATTGTCATACAATTAGTAAATATTTAAGGTTGAATTTCTTCTCTGATATTTCTGACTTTAGGCACAGTACTCTATAAACTGTACCATCAAACTGAACAGTGTAATAAACGCTTAACATTAAGTGCTTTTAAAAAATGTTGCTATTGTTGTTGTTGTCTATTTGTTTTTGGTTTGGTTTGATTTTTGTTTTTGTTTCTTTTTAGATTAAGGGAAGGACAAAAGGACTTCAGATAGTCATTTAGATAGTTCTATGTAGAAATATTTTTTCCTTCTACAGATTAAACAAAAATCTCCATCCCTTTAGCTTTCTTATATTTCCTTTCATCCTCACTGAAAAAAAGATTCTTACACCCTAATGTAGATAATTTTCTTTATTTTATGATACATATTTTTTAATTCTTCCTTCATTTTAGTCAGATTGATTATTTTGTTTTCATTTTTGCCTACTTTTTAAAGTTCAAGAACTTTATTTTTCAGTTGTATTATATGGGGATGTTTGGATAAACTAACCTGTCATATCTTTAAATATCCTTTTACATTCTTCTGTGTCTATCAATTAGCTATATTCACTTAAAATATCCTATTGCATTTTATAGGCTTGGTTGAACTAATTTTTAAAAGCCAGGATAAAACAGATTTAGCTTCAATTTGCATTTTATTCAAGTTTGTCTTTGATGTTCCTCTTATTAATTTATATTTTAAAACTTATCATTGAAGTCTTTTTATTGGAAATGTGACAAATTTATAAGAACTTTTCTAATGACGCCCTCACTTTCATGTTTCAACCATTCCATAGCTCACCATTAAAGTTTCATTTTACTCTTTAAATGTCTATTTTTTTTTCGTGGAAAAGGTCTAAAGAACATCTAATTTTGGCTCCTCTGAAGAACAAATTACAGTAAAGACTATACTTCAGATATAGCTTAGGAGTTATCCTCCTAATAACGTAAAAAAAATATGTATAAGCAAAAAATTCACACCAGATTTTCCTTCTCTTTTCAATAATGAGTCCCCCTCCATTGTATACTTCATAAAGGTAGACAATATAAATCTGAACTCTTATTTTCATTTGTTACCTGCTTTTTTCAGGCATAAGTTGTCATACAAAAGCATTCACTAGATCTATGAAATTATCATCATAAACACATCTAAACTCCTTTACTTTACACATATTTAAACATCTTTATTTCATTTTCATAGACAACATTCGGTCGTGAAGATACAGCCAGGTTTCAAGAAGGGAAGGTAAAAGCTTGGAGTGGAAGATGACTGTTAAAACCCTAAGATATTCTGTCATTGCCTGACAAGCTATAGCGACTTAACAGGTATTAGGCAAGATTTTTTCTCAACCATCAGCAGTGTTCTAAGTATTCTAAGTAAAAATTCTGGATCTAGGCAAGCAAAAATTTTGGTATTCCAACCTTATTAACCTACAAGATAACTATTCCTAAGAAGCTTTAAAAATTTTTTCTCTCAAACCTATCTTACAGCATAGGAAATTGGGGGAGAAGGAGATAAGCAGGGTAGGGGGGGGGAATGATGGAAGGGAGGGCAATGGAAGGAGGGAGCAACTTGAAATCAACACTCGGGGAAGGACAGGATCAAAAG
>JAQQSK010016994.1:0-10260 GCA_028658325.1 Potorous gilbertii | reverse complement strand
TGTGTATCACAATTTTTAGGTAAGCATTAAAGGTCTAGTCCTGGGTAGACACATACATATATGCCTAAGACACGTATATTTTGTCCAGGGTGCCATTTCACTTAAATTCCCATAAGAACATTCCAGGTCCCAAACAGTCCAGTAACTCCCCACTCTGCAGAAATTTACAGTTTTCTAAATTTATACAAGTGGATGTATTTTCTGCATTCACTTTTAGAGCATTCATGTATGATGACCAAAATGTTTCCAGCTTGCTAATGCATTCTGGATGACGGTCATTTAGTCTATACTGGCTTTTTCCAAGGGTCTTTATTACCATAACTTACAACAAAATTGGACTCATGATGAACAGCAAGAGCATAGACGTATTACCTTTGGCTCTTTAACTACTGAAAATTAGCTTGTTCAGCATTTAGGGTTGCTGGCAGTGCTGAGATGGCATGGGAATGGGAAAGAAACTTCATGCCTGCTCCAATCATCCTGAAAGCTTTCAGCACTGGGTTACACAATGGAAAAATCTCAAGGACATTCCTTTTGTCCATATGTTTATAATGAGTATACAATAGTCAAACACAACTCTAAAAGTTGAAGTAGTATAAATGAAAACTCTATAGTCAGATTATCATACAAGTGTGGCTTTGTTAAAATATTTAGTGCATAAAGCAAGGTCTCCAATGGTCAGAACTGGCAGAATAAGTGAGTTTTATGCAGGAGTGTACTAGTGCCAGCTTGTACTGATTCAAAAAGCTGATTGTTAAATTTCTAGTATGATCATTTATGCATTGGTAATTGGCAAATGGTATAAGTCAGCGTTTGATATGTTGTTTTGTTGATTACGTAGACATAATAAAATGGTGGAGAAAATCTTAATAATGAAGTTTAAAATCGGAACATAACATGACTAAAGTTTTGGAGAACCAATTGTTAAACATTTAACAGCACACCCCTAGTTCTGTGATTCCTTTTTTTTAGGCCTGGGCCAAAAGATTGATTTTACTTAGGATGATTGTTTCTATATAGGTTTTACAATAAGTTTATAAAAGGCTCAGGATGAATGGGTTTATTTTAGGAACCAATATGTAGGTAAAAGTAGCCTTTTGCTAAGAAAAATCATGAGAGCTGTGTTTATTCCTGTTTAAGGAATTGAAGGCACTTAGTAAATAATACTTTTTACCAACTTAGCTCAAAATTCACACAACAAACAAAAATTGGAATTTTCAGCCCCTGAATCAGTAAGATAATGAAGAAAGGTGACTGAATATACATGTTATGTATATATACAATACTAACAGATGAAAGCACCAAATGGTCGAATGAGAGGTGATCATAGAAATAATCAAGTTCCAGCCCCTGGTTTCTGAGATGAAGATTCTAAAGTCCCAAGAAGTTAAATGAGCTGGTTAATGACCAAACTAAGAGTAGATCCCAAGTCAGAATGGTCTAGTATGAAGAAAGCTAGATTGTAGTGCTAAACACTTCATTCTGGACCTAACCTTTGCCACTTTCTAGCTGTATGGCCTTAGCCAAGTCACCTATGGCCATCCATTTTCATACCTGTCCAATAGGGAAGGGAATATTGAACTAGAAGCTTACTAAAGCCTTTTCCATCTAAAATTCTGTAATTTCCAAATGTTACTCCAGTACTCTTTCTATTCTGCTACATGGTTTTTAATTAATACCTCTACCAATGCAGGTTAGTAGTTTCTCTACAACTTACAATATTAGAGTGTTCCATGGGTAAAATAAACATAAAATCACCCATCAGTATATCAATAAAGATACATTGAACATATGTACAAAAATATTTAGAGCAGCTCTTTTAATCTGGTGGCAAAGAACTAGGAATTTATGAGGTGTCCATTTGTTGTTGTATGTATGTGAATTAATGGAAAGATTGTTGTCCTTCATTCTCAAAGAGGACCAAAATGACATCGTTATGTTGGGGGCAAGATACAGTGTGTCCAACTATGGCTGATCAGACTAATAAGAGCTTGGAAGGCTCTACAACCAGTCAAATACAAACAGTCCATATGAACATTTGGAGTGGAGATGGCTGTAAATATATGCATCTCAATGGTAAAATTGTATATGTGATGTCCTTTGACTCATATATAAATTGTATTTAAGTGAGGCAGAGTCTTGAAAAGTCATTGGCCTCACTCTCTCTTCCAGAGTCACTGAAAGTCAGAGGAAAGACAAAAGTCAAGATGACTGATGATGGCTGAAGGTATGATGGATGACTTTGGTGTCTTTGATATGTAAGCATTCCATGGCACCTGCTTCCTCAACCTTCCTGGCCAATTGGAACAAATTGTTCACATCTGCCTATGCTACCACAGAAATCTGCACATGCACACCCTACCTAACTCACCGATGAGTGTAAGGCTCCTCAGTTACCTTCAATCTGGTTTGGCCCATCTGCCAAAATGGTTTAGCAGGCTGCAGCCACTGAGCATTCTGAAGTTTCTTGGAGGCACAGTGTAACAGTTAAAGCCCTGATATACATGGGTGGGGGGAGGTATGCTGGGGTGGGAGAGGGGAGATGCTGTACAGGTTCTTAGATCTGCTTTTCTAAAATGAAAGCAACTTTTGACGGGTCAACAATCACTTTAATCAAGTACATATATCATTCACTTAGTTCAGGAGAAAAAGTCAGTACCAGGAACTTCAGAGAAAATACAAATAGAGAAATAAAGTCCAACAGACAGGACTTCCAACTGTTTGACCATAAGCAATACATACATCACAGATCAATAGACAGGTCCAACTCTCTGATCACACATACATAGTTACCAGAGGGAGAAACACCAACATCTGAACTTTCAAAGCTGGGGGGCTCCTTAGAGGCTGCCCAGAGTCTCATCTGGCCAAACAAACACTTTCAATGAGTAAGTCCCAAAGTAAAACTTCACTTCACAGTATTTATACACTTTTCAGAGCCAGAGGGCATGACAACCCTTAAGAACTAGTGCCTCATTAGAAATTAACAAAAAGTATGGGCCTCCTCTAATCAAGCTTCCCTTAATGGGCAGGTCCATTAATGGGTGGAGAAGATCTTTAACTCACATTAGCATTACACACAGGTGAGACTTGAGTGCCAGGTGAACACCAAAGATGGAAAGCAGCCCTGAAAAGGTCTCAGCAGCCCTCCTACCAGAAGTGCTGGTCTTCTCTGAATCCCCAAAACCCCAATCAATGCATTACTATTGTTCTATAAGAAATTAGGAAAAGTGTGGTTTCAGAGAAACCTGAGGAGACTTACATGAACTGACGGAGAGTGACATGAGAAGAACCAGAATGATTTACGCATTAACAACAATATTGTAAAAATAAACAATTTTGTGAAACTTAATAAGTCATAATACAACAACATAATAACTAGTCACAAGTACAGAAAACCAATGGTGAAAAGAATATGTCCACCTCCTGACAATCTGTGGTTGCATTTAGTGTGCAGAATGAGACATATATTTTGGGGACAGGACCAATATGGAAATTTGGTTTTTGCTTTGTGTATTTGTTTTAAGAGGTTTTATTTTTTCTATTTTTATTTCCCTTAATAGGATGAGAAGTGGGAGAGAAAAAGGATTTTTCTTGATTGTTGATTTGTTGGTTTTGTAGCTTGAAAAAATAAAATGAAAAAATCCAAAGTGCTTTGCAAATCTTTTATACAAAAACCACACAGGGAATCATGAACAAGTGGTTGAGGCCTGTGGGTCTGTTTACAGAAACAAAGGGGTTCACAGATACCTCATCTGACCCTCACCGTGACCTTGAGAAGCAGAAACTGTTATTACCACCACTTTAAAGAGGAGGAAACTGAGGCAAACAGTCCCTTGCCCAGGGCTACACAGCCTAGGAAGTGTCTGAGACTGGATTTGAACTTCGATCCCATAGCAACCATTGCCACCTACAAACGTTAAACATAAAACCATAGTAGGCTAGTGACTTATTCTATGACCATTTTTATACGAACTACAGCAAATCTAAACACGAGTAGAATAAAGAATAATGAAAATACTTTTTCAAGCTGCACAATAGTTTGCCAAACATCAAATACTAAAGAGTAATTCTAGAATCGAGCCTTGTCCTTGGATAGTTCTACATGATGCCATCAAGCCAAGAGAGGAGAAAATGGAGATGGTGACAATGATCCTCAGACATGGCACTTCGGATTGCGCACTCTCTCTTTCACCAGCATTCTACAAGGGAGGTGATATAATTATAACTCTCCCCATTCTGCAGAGCAAGAAACTGAGACTTAGGAAAACTGGGATTTGTTCAAGCCTATAGAACTAGGAACCATGTGAAGTAATGAAAAAACTTCCAACAAGAATACATAACTCTCATTACGTATTCTCAAAAATAAACTAGTGTCATAAATTATTTCCCAGTCATTCAATATAAATAAATTGGAAGATAAAAGCAGAAGATATGGCTGTGAAAGGAACCCTCTCTTTTTCCTCTTTCCAAACTCAATTGTCTTCCAAGATCTCACACTCCCTAATGAAGTAAACAACATAAACCTTTGCAAAGTTTTCAGACAATCCCTGGCCAGGAAAAGAGAGATCAAGGCTGAATTTGTATTTGAGAATCAGCTGCACAGAGATGCTCCTTGGACCCATAGGAGTTGATGAGATCGTCAAGAGAGAGGGTGTCCACAGTATGGCGCCCACATACATTTCCAGGAATATTCCAGATAACTCTTCATGAACTCTTCTTCATTCTCGCCAAACTGGCCTGCTGGCTATTTATCTTTATCTGATATTTCATCTCCCACATCAATGACATTGCACAGGGATTCCCCTTTTTCTGGAATGTACATCCTGCCCATTTCTATCAGGTGTTTTTTTTAATCTGCCCAGTTGTAAGCATCTTCTCCCTCCTAACTACTTTGAATTACATGGTATATACTTTCTATTACTTATACCCATACACGTTGTATGTCCCCAATAGAATAGAAGTACACTGAAGATAAGGTTTGCTTCATTTTTGCCTTTCTATCCCCTGTAGCTAACAGTATCTTACACATAGCATTGAATCACGTTGAATTAAATGGTGTGTTTTTCAAGAGTGACCCACGATCCTCTCCCAGGTTGAGTTTAAGGACTTGAATTCAGAAAGCTCAGCAAGATAATGGATTTATCTAAGTCTCAAGAAGCAAAAGTGCCTGCCTTCAATGATATGAAAAACCCATAGTGGACAAAGTAATTTCCAATTCCGTGCATGAGTCCAACTTAAATCCAACCCTCCAGAACTGACTTATGCTCATATGTGCACGCAAGATTTCCCTTCAATCCAATGAAAGATGCTTTAGCACAACCAAGGGCAGGGTTTAGTCCAGATCTGTGTTTTAACTTAATATCCCCACTACAGTTTTCATCTGGAACTTATCCTGAGAAGTCAGGATTGAATTATCCCAAGATGACATTTGAATAAACTAAGACTGAACACAGAGATATGCATTTATGTCTCCTAATTCCACATAAGGGAAGATCCTGTTACTTCTCAAACCTGGACACAGTGGTTCTGCTCAAAACCACAGTCAATATTGTGTTATCACACTTAATAGAGAACTTAAACTAATTAAAATTAGTATTTGATTCTGAATGTTCCTTATTCTTTGGTTTCTTGTGGGGAACAGGGAATACAGGATTGTGATTTTTTTCCTTTTGGGTCAGAAATGTGGAGTTATGACTTTACACCAGAACCAATAAAATGCAAGTTGAGAAATCCAGGAGATGAAAATCTTAAATATTTTAATAAATTGAGAGTGTGGATGCATAAGTTCAAATAAAATGGGAAACTTTAACCATTCTTCAGACTGGATAAGACTTGAAGCTTGAAGGTGACTTTAATAAGCTGAGAGAGATAGTTTTCTGTTTCTACTTACTTTCTTAGCACTTGTCCTTAATGTCAGTTGAGCTAGATTTACTCTTCTGCATATGTGCATTCTCACTGCCACCACCCAAGTAGAAAACAAACTTTTTGACAACAAATACTTTTTTATTTTTTTTTTGCTATCTCTGTCGCCTAGCACACTAACCTACATGTTTTTCCTTTGGTTCTGGACCTGTGATTTGGCTATAAATTATCTTCACCAATACTGATAGTCTTAGAGACTCACCAGGGAGACTAAGATAGCACGACGACATGAACCCAGATCTTTCAGACTTCAAGGTAGGCTTTCTGTCAACATGTGATGCTGGGTGTCACCTCATTCTACAGAGCAGGTGTTTAATAAGTCTTTATTGAATTAGATTTCTCTTGGTATAACCAGCCCAAGTCCAAATTCTTTTGTTTAAAAAAAGAAAAGACCAGAATTCTCTGGTCTGGTAGTATTTCTATTCCAATTTTCCTGCTAATAGTTTGGTGAAAATTTTAAAAAATGTTAATAGAACAATATTGAATTTCAGAGGTCATTTATTCCAATCTCTTCATTTTACAGATGAGGAAACTGAGACCTGTGAAGGTTAAGTTACTTTCCCAAGTTCACTCAGATAAAAATAAATCCCAGAATTGAAGTCATGGCTCCAAATATATTAATCAACCAACAAGCATTTATTAAGCACCTCCTATATACTGGACATTATGCTAGGTGCTGGGGATACAAATTCAGAATTACTTTGCAAACCTAAAGAGTCTGCCTATTGTTTTTATAGAAAAAGTATAATGATGTTTCTATTCCAATGGCATTTCATTACAATGGTATTTCTTAACAGACTTGGAGAAAAATATTACAAATTCTATAAGTATAGTTAAAGAAAACCCTGAGTAACCTTCATAAAAACTGTCCTGGAGTTGAGATGGATGTTGAGATTAAAATATCCTTTGTAAGTCCTTGAAAGGGTTTATGGAAGCAATACATATAATTTAAAAATACCAACTTGATGCAAACAAATAACTTCAACTGCATTCCCTTTCTAATGAACATTAGAGAGAGTGGATAGATGATTTTGGAGCCAGGAAGACCCAAGTTCAAATCCAGCTCTTACATATACTGTGTGTATGATCCTCAGTAAGTTACTTAAACTTTCTCCAAGACTATAAGTTGAAGAAATGGTTTGACAGAAGGAATTTCCTCTTTCAAGAGTTCCCCATTCTTTTCATTGCCCCATTAAAGGGGGCCATGCCCTGACTACTTCTTAAAGAGGCCTATTCAATAAATGGCCATTGCCTCACCCTAAGTGAGTACCTGCATAGACTTTGGCTTAAAGGGACCAAAGTCTCCCAGTTCAGCCTGGGTCATCTCCAGTCATCCTGAGGAATACATGATCAATGGATCCAGATGACTCTGGAAGAGAATCGAAGCTGGTGACCTGCATAGTCCTCCCTCACTCAGAACAAAATCAAGTGCCTGTCATGTCATCACCTCTCTGATGATATGGTCTTCTTCAGCAATGAAGGACAAACACAACCAACAACAACCCTCTATTAACCACATCACAAGTTCCATCCCTATACTGCATGGGAGCATTGCACATTTTACTGAGGAAATGCTCACTCAATGATAAGCAAATGAATAAGTACAATCACCTCAAGACACTCAAGCAAATTATTTTTTACCTTCAAGGGAGGAAAGAACAAAGAACCCACCTATTTCTTGCTATGAACTAATTTTCCAGGTCATTTTTTCAGTTTTGTGTTTTTCAGTAACAGCTGAGTATATGGATGATATGCACCAGCTCTTCATGCTCCCAATGAGAAGTCTATGCTTTCTCTGGGAAAGTTTAAAAAACTTACTGACCTCTTGACTAACTGTGGAAGCTTTGGCTCATGCCTCTTCCTCTCTTATGACAGCTCTGAGAAGTAGTGACAGTGTACAATAAAAACCAGAGATTCCTTAAGGCCACCATCCATGAAATTTACTTATAGGACAAGAATAAATACAGTCAGAATTTGTAGGGAGGAAATAAGAAGGAATAGCTATGGTATCCCCTGTAACCCTGACATTTCCAACTAGGAAAGCAACTCCCCATTTATCTGCCATTTGGGGGAATTAAGGAAAAGAAAGGGAATAAGATCTGCTGGAGTGCTTTATACTATCTCAGATGTGGGGTAATATTAGAAGCAGAACCATCACTCCTCCCTTGGTTGTTCCTCAAAATCACACGGATGAGGTTCACAGGATCTGTATGTTCTGTATAAATAACCTCTCTCATTAATCACCCTGCCTGAGCTGTGGTTGCTAAAGGGCTTTCTTTGCTAAGTTTCAGGTTCTAGTATCTTATTCTAGTTAGAAATGCTAAAATGGAGCAAAAACAAGATTCCATCAGGGCACTTGGAATAGGAGCTGTATTATAGTATAGGGCTCTAACTAGCCATTTCTGCACCTAGGGCAAACAATATAAAATAAATTCATGAGTACAGGACATCATGGGGAGACTGGGAAATGCCATGATCCTGCTATTGGGGAATCTTCAGGAGACAGAGTTAAGGCTGGAGAAAAACTTATCTGAGGTGTGACCTTCTGGGGTAAAAAGGCCCTAGACTAGAGTTACCTAATTTAATTAATTATTTTTGCGATAGGTGCTTACAAGACATTTTTGTCTGTCTTATTTTTACTTTCAAAAACTTCATTCATGACACAGAAACCTCCTTCACAAATTATTTAACCTTCCTCTGCCTCAGTTTCCTCATCTTTAAAGTAAGGGATTTGAACTGGGGTGAGGAACCTGTGGCCACAGGGCCACACATGTGGCCTTCTAGGTCCTCAGCCTTTTGACTGAGTCCAAGTTTTACAGAACAAAGCCTTTTATGAAGAGGATTTGCTCTGTGAAGTTTGGATTCAGTCAAAGGGCTGCATTTGAGGACCTAGAGAGCCACATGCGGCCTTGAGAACACAGGTCCCCAACCTGGGAAAGTCTCTGAAGTTTCTTCCAGTTCTAGCTCTATGATTGCAGGTAGTATTAGTGCCTTCTTCATTTCAACACCCTAGACCAAAGCTCTAGTTGCCACTCTCTAGGGTCACAGTTTTAAACCTAATGTAATATCTAATGCTGGTGTTGAGATGGCCTTTATCAATCTTGATGTTTCCTTCTGGTTCATTGTGTTCTAATCATTCTAGTCAGTCCAGTTACAGTACAAGGATTCTTTTTTTATAATCTTTTTAAAAATTATTTTGTTTTCAGTTTTCTACAATCACTTCCATAAATCTTAGATTTTTCTCCCCCTTCCTTCCCATTCTGTCACCCTTCCCTCCTTGAGAAAGCATGCAATCTTATATGGGCTCTACACATTCTTACTAAATATATTTTCATCTTAGTCATGTTGCATAGAGGAATTAAAATGAATGAGAGAAACCATGTAAAAAAACAATCCAAAACAAATAACACAAGAGAAAATATTCTTCTTCATTCTGTGATTGAATTCCATAGTTCTTTCTCTGGATGTGGAAGGCATTTTGCCTCAAGAGTCCATGGGAAATTTTTTAGGTCTTTGCATTGCTATGAAGGTCTACATCTACCAGAAAAATTCCTTGCACACTGTGGTTGTTGCTGTGTACAAAGTTCTCCTGGTTCTGATCCTTTCACTCAGCATCAGTTCATATAAATCCTTCCAGGCCTCTCTGAAGTCTTCCTGTTCATCATGTCTTATAGCACAATAGTATTCCATTATATTCATATTTCACAACTTGTTCAGTCATTCCCCAATTTATGGGCATCCAATTGATTTCCAGTTCTTGGCCACCACAAAGAGAGCTGCTATAAGTATTTTTGTAGAAAAATGGTCCTTTTCCCATGTTTATGATCACTTTGGGATACAGCTCTAGAAGTGGTATAGCTATGTCAAAGAGCATGCACAGGTTTATAGCCCTTTGGGCATAATTCTAAATTGCTCTCCAGAGCAGTTGGATCAGCTCACAGCTCCACCAAAAATGAGTTAGTATTCCAGCTGTCCCACATCTTCTCCAACATTTATCATCTTCCTGTTTTGTCATGTTAGTCAATCTGATAGATGTGATGTGGTACCTCAGAGTTGTTTTGATTTTCATCCCTCTAATCAATTGTGTTTTAGAGTATTTTTTCATATGACTAGGGATAGCTTTAATTTCTTCCTCTGAAAACTGCCTGTTTATATCCTTTGACCATTTATCAATTGGAAAATGAATTGTATTCTTGTATATTTGATTTAGTTCTCTGTACATCTGAGAAATGAGGCCTTTATCACAGATGCTGGTTACCAGTTTTCTGTTTCCCTCCTTTTTTAAAAAATAAATTTATTTATTTAACTTTTTACATTCATTTTCACAAACTTTTG
>JAQQSK010016993.1:0-10260 GCA_028658325.1 Potorous gilbertii | reverse complement strand
GTGTGTGTGTGTGTGTGTGTGTGTGTGTGTGTGTGTGTGTGCCTGGTGATTAAATAATAAAATTGCCACATACAGCAATGAAGAGGTGAAACATCCAGTTTATGTATGGAAAGGGATGGGCAGAAACCTCTATATCTGTAGAACACAATTGAATCTATATCCAAACATTTCATTCTGATACAAATGACACAAACTTCTTATTGGTAGAGGCAGGCAACCAGTACAGTTGAAGTTTTAAGAATATAGGGTCAAATATTCAGAGCTAGAAATTAACTCTGATTATCTGACTTAATACTTTTAATAAACAGATGAAGAAACTGACATCCAAAGAGGTCAGATTATTTGCTAAAGACAAAATAGCAGAGCTGTGATTCAAGTCTAGGTTCAGAGTTCAGATGCATCACTAATTACATGTTTCCTTTTAAGTGTAATGTACCAAATGGGGAAAGTTATTTTATAAATAGTATTTATTTCCCAATTACATGTTAAAAATAATTTTAATATTTTTTCTAAAGTTTTGAGTTCCAAATTCTATTTATCTTTCTCTCCCCTCCTCCCTCACTGAGATGGTAAGCAATTTGATGTCACATGTCCAATTATGTAATACATTGCCATATTAGTCATTTTGCACAAGATGACTCAAACCAAAACAACAGCATGAAAGTCAAAAATAGTGTGCTTCAGATAATATCAGTTCTTTCTCTGGGGGCAAAGATGATGCTTCATCATAAATCCTTTGGGGTTGTTTTTGATCATTGTACGACTGAGAATAGCTAAGTTTTTCACAGATCTTCAACATTCAGCATTACTGTGTACAACATTCTCTTGGTTTCTGTTCACTTTGCATAAGCTCATATAAGTCTTTCCAGGCTTGCAGCACAACTTGTTCAGCCATTCCGCAACTGACAGGTCTGAAATGGAGAAAATTCTTGCTAATAATAACCTAAATAAGATGTGGCCCAAGACAAGCCCCTCTAACATCCACTTTCCCCTTCCTCTCTTCCCTTTCCCTCTTAATTTTGAATTTTCTCACATCCCATTGATCATCTTTTCTTACGTGAACTCTAAGTCTATACTGGTCAGCTGATGCAACTCCTTTCCTCTTCCCAACATGTTCATGGCCAGGGATACCACGATGTATAAGTAAAATAAGACAACAAGACCTGTTGATTTGACTACTGCCCCAAAACTAAAGGTGGAAAGTAGGGAATAGGGCACCCTGAAAGGCTACACAAGACGAGATGAAGATTACCTCAACTCAGTAGCATGGTGGGTCTGAGTTTCAGTTAAATAAACTCTCACCAATAACATGTCTAGAACTCCAAGGTTAGAGATAGGGTGCCAGCTAGAAAATTGGAGCAAGAATGAATGGTATAAATAAATCCTTGAGATCATATAAAACTAATGAAGACACGTGGGCCCATCTGTTCCCCAATATCAGTTGATTGACTCTGCTTTATAGCTACCATCAGCCTCAAAAAAAAAACCAGATTAGTTATCATTTTTAGAAGAAATAAAAGTGAATACAATAATTTTCTGAGGCTACACCTCTCACTTTCCACAGGAAAACTCAAGAACTTAAAGACAAATCCTCAGTTTCAAATTCAGCTGGTAAGGAACAGAGACATCAACCACTCGTAACATAGCAAAGCTATGTCCAACACAGGGGTTCTTGTTGGAAACTGCCACATCACTACTTTTCTTCAGTCTGCCCTGCCCAAGCTCCTACTCTACTTGCTGCCATGGCTGCTAATCTCTCTCCCGTGGGCACACCTCATTTCTTGCTTGAGTCTCCTTTTTTCACCATTTCCCCCGCAGATTGGCTCATTTTAAAAGGTATAGGACCTCACTGTTGAAGTATTATCAAAAGGAAATGGGGAAAGGACCAAGGTCAGGCTGGTTCCTACTGAAAGGCTTTTGTGTCTTCCTATTCACTATCACCAATGTTTGTGCCATCCAATCACCTTCCTCAGGGTGCCTTCTTTGCCCAAACAGTAGAGAACTGTGTTTCCGTAGTTGGGGATCATGAGAAGGAGTAGCAGAGACACAAATTCCATGACCCAGATATAATCCCATAATCCCAAAATTTGTCTACAAATAAGCATATTAGGAGATAGAGTATATGAGAGACACAGGAAAGATCCAGATAAAATATAATAATAAAATTTGAGACTTTTTAGCTAATGATTTCAAGGAAAAATGGATGGGTAAGATGAATCCTGAATTAAGCCTAAAAAAGAGAGATTTCAATAAGAACTCAGAAAGTAATGAGCTCTAGTATGCTGGCCCACATAAATGCAAGGGTGATAGGATAAAGTGAACTAAAAGATAATATATGAAGAGGAATATTGTGAAGTAAAACAATAACAGTAAACAGAAGGTCCACACTAGCAAAAGGTTAAAGATTAAGTTCATATGGAGACAGGTTGTTTACTCCGGTTACAGGAGGTAGAGGTGACAGTACAATTTTGTTTTCAATGGTCCCAAATTTCATGGGATCATAAATTCTTCCTGACTTTAAGTCAGGAAGATCTAAGTTCAAATGTGGCTTCATATACTTATTAGCTGTGTGACACTGGCCAGTTCAATTAACTGCTTTCTGCCTCAATTTCCTCAACTATAAATATGGAGACAAAAGTGGCACCTACCTTCAAGAGCTGTTATGAGACTTAAAATGAGATCAAATTTGTAAAGTCCTATGCCTATCTTGAAGTGCTATATAAATGCTAACTATTATTAGACATTACAGAGTTAAAAGGACAGTCCCACTCACACTTGAAAATATATACTCTCCTGAGCACACCTAACAAATGGTTGGTCATCCAGTGTTTGCATGGAGATCCTGAATAAGGGAGAAGACCCTGCTTTTTCAGGAAGTCCATTCCCCTTTAGGATAGGTCAGTTATGAAATTTATCTTTCTTTGAAAAGTGTTTTCATCTTTCCAGCTTCCATTCCATAGTGCTTTCTCCTCATTTGAGTAAAGTGCTCTATGCAGTTCAACAACCCTTTATAAAGTGAAGGTAGCTGTTATGTTCTTGAAGATGTCATTGAAACATATTTTGACAGGTTCTCCCACAATGAAAAAATTCCTATGGCAGGTCTGACCTCAAACAATGTATCATAGGAGCCACCAAGGTTAGAGAATTTTGTCAGCAGAAGTTGAGCTGTCAGATAATGACCTTCGTCTTTTTTTGACCTATCAATGAAACTGTAGCTCTTTTAAGTATTGAAGTTTGTTCAGGGTCATTTGACCTATTGACATGTCTCTGCAAATTCAACATTATCCACCCAAAAGCAGTAATTATTTCCTAGGCATCACCAATATTCCTGGTAGGCTCTAGGATTACAAAGACAAAAGAATAACATTTCCTGACCACAAAGAGTTAACCTTCTACTAAGCTTGTTACCACATATGATATAGCATGAAATATACTTTTCAATTTATACTGATCATTAGTGATGCTGTCTTACATAACATAGATTCATTTGGGAAACCAAGAGAAATATATACCTCATATATACTTACCTCAGCTGTAAACTTATATATACATATAAGAGAAATGTCATACACTTATGGGAAGTGGATTGAAACATCTGCATTTTTCAGGGGTAGGAAACATCATCCACTTAATGAAAGTATATTCAAACATATGTATTGTCCAAGTGTATGCTGGAGCCAGTTTGAAGTGGCATATAAGGATCAATTGTTAATTTTCAGTTTGAGAATTTACACTTTAGACATAAAATCAGAGCTTGATTTATTATTTTATTGTTTAGAACTAAGAAAATGATGGAGAAAATACTAATATATATATATAATAAACTGAAAGGTGTATTCTACGTAATCTCTTGTCCCCAGAATTAGTTGTTCAACATTTATTAGTACATCCCTATCTATACACAAAATTAGAGCTAGGCCATCAGTGCTGCCTAGTGAAATCTTCTTTTTTTCCTTCTTCAACATTCAGCCTCTTTCAGGCAACCTTCCTTGACTCCCACTTTTTCTACCCCTAAGGTAAACAATAGTTTTCTTCTTTCTCATCTTACTCAGAGAGCTTTGTGTAGCTCACTCCTTTGCCCCTTTCATACTCCACCTTTGCTTGTATATAAATACGAAAGTTGTAAAAATTATATGTCCAATTTCCTAAACGCCAACCTAAGCACATTGTGTTATTATGCCTAAGGTGTCCTCTCCCACTCATTAATGACGCTCAGGATGTTGAGTATGGTTTGCAGTTTTAGTCTTTTATGATTAGTTTATAAAAGTACAAGAGGGGAAAAAAGCTCACAGAACATCTAATTAAAGGAAATATCACACTGGCAGCAAAGTAACTCAATTAACTGTATCTAAGTGGCACAAGGCAATTACGGGTTATCTCACCTACTCAAAAGGGGAAGATATAGTGCATTCGAATCATAAAATCTATAATACTGCTACTAGGATAAAAAGATGAGAAGACCAAGGGTAGATGAGTAAGTAATTTGATCTCTAGTCATTTAAAAAGCCATGAAAAAATTCAGGATCTCAAAGTAGTGTGTCCATTTCATACATCTTAATTGTAGTTCCATTTAAAATAAGGCAGATAGAACAATTTTGGATGTTAATCAACATTCAGACTTGGCTATAATATTCCTTTAAGCTTTCTTCCTGAGATCTCTTTCAGGTGGTGAATGATAGATTTTTTTTTTCTGTTTCTACTTTACCATCTCATTCTCTTCATGGCAATTTTCCTTAATAGTTTCTTGTAATATTGTATCCAGATTTTTTTTTTAAATCATAATTTTCAGGTAGTCCAACAATTCTCACATTGTCTCTCCTCAATTTGTTTTCCAGGTCACTTTTTTTTTTAAATGAGATGTTTCAGACTCTATTCTAGTCTGTCTAGTTTTATTATTTCTTAGTGTTTTATAGCGTCATTTGATTCCACTTGTTTAATCCTTGTTTTCGATGAATTATTTTCTCCCTTTAGATTTTATATCTCTTTTTCCAATTGGTTTACTTTCTATAACTTTCTTGCATTCCTTTTATTTTTGTTTACCTCCCTATCTTCTTCTGATTATGAGCTCAGATACCCAGAGCTATCTATGGTTGGGTTCTTTTTTTCTCTGCCTATATATTTTATTTTTTGCCTTATTTTACTTTAACAGATTATTATTATTAAGTTTTAATATCAAATTACCTTAATATTGCCCTAGGCCTCAAGTCTTCCTTACTATGGTTGTCTAAATTCTATCTCAGGGCTCAATCTCAGGGATTCCTCTCCTTCCTTAAACCACAATTAGTTTCCCTAATCCACACTGTCTCAAAAAAATGTTCTTGCTCCCTGCCTTACCACACTCAGCAGGTATGTGCTCTCTCCTCCTCACCTACAGCCATAGCCGAGGATCACCTCCTATCAGCACTACTAGACCTGGCTTCCAGAAATGAGGTGAGGGGAGGGAAATGGAAGGGGTAGGGAATCCACCACTCACAGACTGCTGATCCCTGGACGAAAGTTCCTAAGGCAGTGAGGAGAAAGTAAAACAAGGAGAAGACCCTGGAGCAACTTTATCAGGAAACCCACCAAGCCTTGGGAAATTTCACCTCATACACAGCCTCAAGAAATTTCTAAGTTTCTAAGTGTTCTAAGTGTTCCCAGTCTCACTTATGCCAATAATAGCTTTTTAAAAATGTGATACAGTTTGAATCTAGAAATAGAGGAAGGAATGGAGGTGGAAGAGATCTTGAAGACATGGAAACTGAGTCTCAGAGGGCTAAAATGATTTTTCCAAGGTCAAACATCTAATTAGGGGCAGGGAGAAAACTAAAAGTCATATTTCCTTAATTCCAGTCCAGTTTTCTTATTTTCCTATTTTGAAATGTCTTTTTTTCTGCTATCTTTAGTTGGTATAGAATCCTTACAGAATAGGTTTTAAGCACACATGAAAATAATCATGGAAAACAACACTCATTGATTAGGCAGGCACATTGGTCTCAAGATCTGCTGGACGTGTTATTGTCTGGCTTCTGGCTATGTCCAATAAAGACCAACAAAGAAGTATTCTCTTCATCGGTCACTTCGTTCCCAAGTTAATGAAGTATTTATTGAGCTAATTGTTGGTATTATCATTAGTTCAGCAAAATTTGTCATTTACTTTGTAAGGGGCTGTTTTTTGATGTTCAGAACCCCATGGCCCAGTTTTAGTTATCAATTCTTACTGCACCCCTAATCCTATGCCTGATACTAATTAATAAAGCATTCAGAAGTAAAATATGAGCAGACTACTGATAATAGCTAATCATTGGGAAAGTTTAAATACTGGTAAAAATATATTAAAAGCTTGCCATAATTGATACACTTTTAGAACACTATTCCCAATGAAATTACTTATCTCAGAACTGCAGTCTGCATGTCTTTAGCACAGTGGGAGATCACACAAAATAATTGGACTTGCTACATTATCAAAATGCCATTCTAAAGATAAACTTCCATGCTCAATCAAAAAGGTAATTAAGACCCAAATCTAAATATATTCAATTACTTCCCCAACATCACTCCCCACCCCATATGATACTTGGAATTGAGCTCCATGAATGGAGCTCAATTCGGTTTTGGAAATTTTCTCCAAAACTCTAATGTTTTATATGAGGAAGAGTTTAAGTATCTATTAATCTGAGTACAGATCCATATCGTTAGAAACTCTTTGTATACCTGTATAGGCTAGTACCCATGTAAATATAATATATAGTTAAGTAGAGAGTGATTAAATCCATCTATATATCTAGATAGGCGAATTTATACAAGCAGTTATTTGTAAATTCCAAGTTTTCCAAGTTTAGTTGCTGATTTTGTTAAAGGCAAAACAATTAAAGATCATGCTTTTAATGTTGAAAACTAATGAGAGTGAAAGAGAGTATATAATTTGGAACTGTGCTTGTAAAAAGAGACCATGGAAATTGCACAGGAATTTTAGAATCATAAAAAAAAAAGCCAACTGATGATGGGTGAACCTCCTCAGAATTGGTAGCTCAATTCTGAAAATAAAGAACACAAAATCTCTTGGGACTATTTAACTTTGGTCTACAGTAACATTTCTTGTCCTCTAAATTCTATCTGTCAGATGGTAAGAAGGAAATCTCTCTCATCAAGGAAAGATACTATGAAAATCCAAGTTCAAAAATTGCCCAGTTAGGCAATGATTGCCCACCTAGGCAATTACTATGACAAATTCCCACTGCTAATGTCCTATTATTTTGGTTAAGAATTTTATCAGCAGTGAGTGAATAGGTTTAGTGAAGACTTCTCAGATTGTAATTCTTCTCCCAGGGGTGAGGGAAGACAGAGAGGCTCAAGGTTACAATATTTTTGGAGTGGAATAATTCCATATAAGGATATTAAACTGTGTAGTACATTAGGGTCTCAATAATTGGATGAAACTTACATAATTCTTCAATGTCTTCATTTCAAAAGGGATTGGCTAGATTTCGTGTCTAGAATGTAAGATCATATTCTCAGCTAATGAGGATATTGGTCAGTGGGGAGGGAGGGACTTGTGTTAGAATCTATATATATCATTGCTTGTCCTTTGTCTTCGGCTTTTCCTGCTCCAGGTGAACTAGTACAGGAACTGCCCTGCTTCTCGAGAATTGAATAAATAAACTTTCTGTCATCACTTTGAGAGGCCTCTGAGTAATTAATTAAGTAGGAATCTGAGCCATCCCACACAGCAGAAAGACTATTTTTTTTATCAATACTATTTTGTTTGGAAAAAGTAGATATTCTAATAAGCATGCAAAGCCTCTAAAATACATTTACAGAAAAGTTTGCAAAACCGCGTAAAAGAATAATCATGATAAGTAGTACATGTCAATTTCTATTTTCTCCTTTGCTATTTGTTAACAGAAAGGAAGCTTGTGTATTCCAAATCTTAATGATGGTCTGCCAATCCTTGTATTTTATCCAGCCTGAGTTTTATTGTCTTACATTAGAATCTTAATTTGCATTGTTTAGTCATTTTATAGAATGTCCTTTGGGTTCTTACCCTCCTCTAGAAATCCCATTTAAAAAAGATGAAATTGAACATTAAGAGGATAAAATATTCATTCATTCATTTCCAGTAAGTCATTCAGTCAACAAGTAATTATTAGGAGTTCTCCGTGTTCTAGGCATTGTGCAAAGTGCTGGGGATGCAAAAAAGCAAATACATGAAGAGGTGGTTCTCAAGGGAAGAAATCCAAGCTGTCTATCCCCACCCAAAAAATGCTCCAAATCACTAATAATTAGAGAAATGCAAATTAAAGCAACACTTAAATTTTGCCTCAAATTCATCAGATTGACATAACAGACAAGAAAGTAAAATGACAAATATTGGAAGGCTTATGAGAAAATAAGTGTACTGACAGGGATGAGGGAACGATAAATTGGTGAAGTCATTCTGGAAAGTAATTTGAAATTGTGACCAAAATGTTATGAAACTGTTCATGCACTTTAACCAGGAAATACTACTAGTAGTAGGTCAATGCTCTCAAAGAGATTAAAGAAAGAGAAAAAAGGAGACACACACACACACACTCTTTTTGTAATGGCAAAGAACTGGAATCAAGTAGGTATGCATTAGTTGTGGAATGGTTGAACAAATCAAACTACATGAATGTGGTATAAGAGATGAAGAAAAAGAGACAATTTCAGTTATTTAAGGGAATCTTTCTATGAACTAATAAACAATGAAGTGAGCATAACCAGGAGAATGATTTATAGAACAAGATTGCAAAATAAACAATTATGATAAATTTTGATTAATGAAATGATCAACCATCATCCCAGAAGAAAGAAGGTTAAGAAGGCTGCCCATATAATGTCTGAGATAATGAACTAAAATAGATGGATGCTATAAAGAGATGTTTGAAGCATTCCTAGAAAGAAAACAAGATTTGAACATATTATTCACATCACCAACATTACAGATGAAAATGTAAGAAAGGTAGCTAGATAGAGAGATACACGCATATCAGCAAAGGACTCTAACAATAACACGAATACCACAGCAGAGAACAATAAAATATTGCTTTCTAATAGTATACAAGGAGACAAGAGTGAAAGCAGAAGTCAAAGAGAAGTGATGGAGAAAGGCCTGAAACAGAGGCAACTGGGCTACAATGCAGAGTTCTGACAAGAAGCTTCCTGGAGTCAGGCAGACCTAAGGTCATATCGGACCTTAGTCACAGCCTCTGTCTGCTTACATTTCTCAACTGTTCAACTGAATAGGAATCACACCTGCATCCCTGGGTTGTTGTGAGCATTAAGTGAGATTATACTTGTAGTGTTTATCACAGTGACTAGTGCAGGGGTGGGGAACCTGAAGCCTCAGGACCACATGGGAATCTCTAGGTCCTTGAATGAGGCATTTTTGCGGAGTCCAGGTTTTACAAAACAAATCCTTTTACTAAGGGCATTTGTCCTGTGAAGTTTGGATTCAGTCAAAGGGCCACACCTGAGGACCTAGAGGGCCACATGTGGCCTCGAGGCTGTAGGTTACCAACCTCTGAGGAAATTATAGTACACAGGAGGAAATTAATAAATGTTTGTTTCTTTCCCTTTATTTCTGCAACATCATGGACTTCGGTTTATAAGATGCTTCCTACTGGTAAATCAACATTTCTGGGTGTAAATTCCTAAATGGGAGGGCAAGTACAAGGACTGATGGAGAGGAAAAAGATGGAAAGAAATGTTAATGTACCCTAATCAAGTCAAAAGTTAAAAATAAAGAGAAAGTAATGCCTAGAGTTTCTCATGAACAAGAAAACCTGCAAGGGAAATGGTGAGAAGGTTAAAAATAATGGACATAATTAGAGTAAGAGTGAAGAAAACCTTATTTTAGTGGTGGGAAGGGGTACATGTTCCAATACATGATTCTATATTGAGTAATATCTGCAGGGATGCTTAAGTGCCTCAAGAGAATGGAAATCAGAACTCCAGGAGAACTGGAAGGCGTAGGCTCAGGGAAGAAATTTCATGGCAAATGAAGGGATAGAATGACCATAAGGAGGACGAGGGTTAATAATGAACTGTACAATCATGGACATAGTAAAATTACTAGTACAAGGCAGTGTGCTTTCTTTCATCTGAAGAAATTAGCATTTCTACTAGTGAGGCACAACAGAAAAATATGTCAAGAGGCAATATCTACAAAGCAATAAAACTGAAGTTATTTAGAAGGGGGGAGATATTCAATTCAGTGTGCCTGTTACTCCTTCTTTGAGTTAATTCTAATGAGAGTAG
>JAQQSK010016992.1:0-10261 GCA_028658325.1 Potorous gilbertii | reverse complement strand
TCCATTTTAGTTTTTAAGGAATTATTTTCTTCACTGGGCTTTTGGACCTCCTTTTCCATCTGACCAATTCTGCTTTTTAAGGTGTTCTTCTTCTTTTTGGATTTTTGGATCTCTTTTGCCATTTGGATTAGTCTATTATTTAACGTGTTATTTTCTTACACATTTTTTTTTGTTTGGTTCCTTTTAGCAAGCATTTGACTTCATGATTTTCTTGCATTACTCTCATTTCCTTTCCAATTTTTCCTCTACTTCTCTTTCTTGATTTTCAAAGCCTTTTTGAGCTCCTCTACGGCCTGAGATCAATTCATATTTTTCTTGGAAGTTTTGGATATAGGAGCTTTGACTTTGTTGTCTTCTTTTATTTGTTTATTTTGGTCTTCCTTGAAACCAAAGTAAGATGTTATAGTCTCATTCTTTTTCTACTTTTTACTCATTTCACCACCCATTTATTTGACTTTTGAGCTCTTTGTCAAAGGTGGTTTTCTGCTTCCAGGATGGGTAGGGTGTGTCCTGTTAGTCATTTGATCCCCACCCTCCACAATCAATGGGTCTCAAGTTTCAGAAACAGTCACTGTTGCTACTCCTGCTGTTGTTATGCCCTAACTGCTCTACTCCTTCTGCCTCCCTGGGACTAAGGTCAGACCTCTCTACTCTCTCATGTAGGTCCTACGAGATTTTTTTCATTGACCTTCCAATTTGTCTTCAGTGTTTTGGGGTTGTGAAGTCTAGAAACCAGCACAGGTTCCATAGATTCAGTCATCCTGTGGCCTGCTCAGGTCAAGTCTGTGCTGGAATGACCCATGCTGGACTGTGCTCTGCTCCCAGCATGGTATGATAGATGCTTCCTGTTGAACTTCCAGGTTGTCTTGGCCTGGAAATTTGCCTCACTCCATCATTCAGTGGATTCTGCAGCTTAAGAATTTGTTTAGAGTTATTTTTTTACAGAGCTGTAGCAAGTCTCTGCTTCTACTCCATCATTTTGGCTCTGCCCGCCATGTAGATAACTTTTGGTGGCATGATTAAGAAATTTGCAGATGATACAAAACTGGGAGTGAGAACTTACACATTAGAAGAAAAGAGTCAAGATGCAGAAAGTTCATGAGAGTCTAAAATAGGGGGAAAAAGTATATTATGCTAACAGTACATAGGGATGAGTACAATGTCTTGAACCGGGGTTCAAAAACTCAAAATCACAATAGCATGATGGGGGAGTTATGGTTAAACAACTTTTCAATTAAAGGGCATTTAGGGTGTTTTGTGGACTGCCACCTCCAAATGAATCAGAAATATACAATGGCAACCAAAAGAAGCTTATTTTGATGTTCAAGTGGTACAATGAATGAAATACTGGACTTCGACCCAGGAATACAGGAGTTACCTGCCTCGGACACTTACTATACGTTCGATTCTGGTCAAGACGCTTGACCTTTGTCTAAGATTCATCATCTGGAAATGGAGATGATAATAACTCTTACCCCCCAAAATGATCATTAATTATAATCCTGTTTGTAAAGCATTTGGAAAACGTAAAGGTGTGAAGGAGTCAGGTTGAGGAAAACTCAGAAAGGAAGCAGAAGATTTCTGTTTATTTCTAGAGGTAAAGACAAGTCATTGGAGTTTGCTGAATAGAAGGGAGATACGGGCAGTTCTATAATTTAGAAAGAACTTTATGGCAGTTGAGTAAAGAACAGACAGAAGCAGGGAGAACTTGAATTAGGGAAATCAATCAGAAATTAATTATAATACTCTAGTCATGAGAAAAAAGGCCTATGTGAGAGTATATATACTAGACGTGCTGCAAAGGTAGAAACAACAAATTTGGTAATAGACTAAATATATGTGAGCAAGAGTAAGACGTCGAGAATGACTGTAGTAATGAAGAACTGGAAATGGAAGGGATGCCCATCAATTGGGGAATGACTGAACAATTTGTGGGCTGTCATTGTGATGGGATGCTGCTGGGCTTTAAGAATTATAAACTCAATGATATTATGGGGAAAATGGAAAGACTTGCATGAAATGATGAAAAGTAAAGTGATTAGAACCAAGAGAAAGTTTACACAGCAACAGTAATATTGTTTAAAAAAAACTGAGAGAATAAGTTGTTTTCACTCTCAAAAATACACAAGTTAAGTATAAAGGACCAAGTTAACTATGAAACTATAACTATAATCGAACTACAAATAAACTATAAAAGTATATGCACAGACATAGATATTACACACATATACATATATACATAAACATACATTTACATATATGTACATGTATACATGCATGCATACATACACACATGCCTATTTGTGTCTAACAGTTGCCATCTATATGGTGGGGATGGCGAGGGAAGGAAAAAGAAATTTACATAATAATACTGTTGTATATTTGAAACTAATATCAAGTTGTTCATAGCAGATTTGCAGTTTCATGTGCAATCATCTTTTTTTTTATTATACTATGTTAAGGGTACGCTTGTTTCATTCCATAAAATTAAAATTAAAAAAGGCAAAAATGACCAGAAAATAGCAAGCATAGGTGATTGGAGTTGATGAGAACCCTGGTAGGTAAAGGAAGTTGGGGAGAAAGATCACTTCTGATCAGATTGAGTTTGAGATGTCTCTGGGATATCTAGGCAGAGATATCTAAAAAGCAACTGGTGGGACTAGAGCTGAAGAAAGACTAGATAAAAGAAAAATCTGAGATTCATCTGTATAGAGATGATAATTAGACACATGGGACTAAGATATTAAAAAGAAGAGGAGAAGAGAGCGTAGGACCAAATCCTGAGAGAAATGTACTGTTAGTGGGTATAAGTTGGGATGTTATGTTACTAAAGAGTACATAGAGGAGTACGACCTGGCCAGTAAAGTATCATATGTCCATGTTTCATGAAGATTAGGTGAAGGAATGGGCAATGTTTAGCCTGATGAATAGAAATCTTAGGATAGAAATTATAGTTGTGTTCCTGTTTTAGAAGGGCTGTCATAAGCAAGTGAAATTAAACTTCTATTTTAGATTTGATTCCAGAAGATACAACTAAAAACAAGGGGAAGATGTAGCAAAGATGCAAAATTAATTTTGAATTTTAGGAAAAACTTCCTAACACCAAGAGTTGTCAATTTGTTGGGTAGGTTACAGTGAGGCTTCTTTTTGGCTATGGGTTTTACTCAGTGACTATGAAAGTGGTTTTAAAATCAAATCGTGTTAGTCTGTGAAATATCATCATCTTCATATGAGGAAACTGATAATCTATTTAGAGAGGTAGCCTGATGTGGCAGAAAGAATAACAGATTTGAAGACCTCGGTGCAAATCTCATCCCATCACTTACATTGTCACCCCAGAAGCGTACATCATCTCTCTTGACTCTCAACTTCATCCATAAAAATGAAGAGTTGGAATACAGTAACTCCAAATCTGTAATGCTATGATTCTAAGTTACAAACTCTGAAGCTTCATTCATAAAAAAAAAAAGCTTAAAAATACTTTGATGGCTTTCCTCAAAGGGTTGTTGAGGGAAGTCACTTGAATATCTGCAAGTACTACAAAAATGTGAGCACTTATGAGGTAATCATGCCTCATATACTCATTCACTTATTTTTAAAAATACAAAATTTATCAACAAAACATATGCAATTTCTTTATGTTCTTAAATGTCCTCTGAATTTATTACTTACGAAGAAAAAATATTTTAAAATGGAAAGCAATTTATTGTCCGCCTTCTCTGAAACTCTGACTCAAGAAAGGAGATTGAAATATATTTTTTAATTATTAGTTATGATTCTGATGAGATGAATGCACTGCAGAGTACGTCCTTCCCTCACAAACAGTAATTCCAATAAAATTTTACCATAGAGGAAGAATAATCCAAATGTCACCCAATTTCTGGAATTCTTTGGGCCACAATAGATAAATTCTAAGTCCTAAACCTTGGTTTGTTACAATGACTCTGCTCTGGTTTCATGAATTCTTCCCACTATCTGCCTCACAGAATTGCCCATAAACCTGCAGTGAATATGTATCTCCATTTATCCAGCTCTCTAATCTGTCAATCAACAGTTTAAAAAAATCATTAAAATATGAAATAAGAACTGTGTTTATCATTTGCTTCAAAAAGTTACTAAGGGCTCAACAGGCAATTTGCATATGTCACTAGTTTAGCTGAGCAAGGATTAGCAAATTAAAACTTAATTAGCTTATTTTTGCATAATTTTGCAGAAATTATATGCTTTGTGCAGATGACAGGTGGGAGGTAAGGCATTTAACATGTATTGAATTAAAGTTTTCCTTGACTTTATGAATTTTAATAGAAAAATAATATTTAACACTTAAATTGTGTGTCAAACTTAATAGATCATCTGAGAAGACATGAAAAATAAGAATTTATTTTCTAAGAGATAACTACTGACAGGAACAATAGGCATTGTCTTTCAATATTCCTGTTAATGAATTTAAAAAAAATACATATACTAGACAGGGCAAGGAAAGGTAATTAGAAAAGAATAGAAAAAATAATTTGAGCCAATTTTGTAGCTTCAATATTATCTTCAGATTAATGACAAATTTATCCGTTCTCAAAAAATGCTCACTTGAGAATGAATGGGTCTGAGTTCTTTCTGAAAGCACTCATGAGACAGCTACAAGTCACTTATTCATCGTCTTCCTCTGTTTTTTGTGGTGTGAGTTTGAAGAATCAAAAACCATTGGGTCAAATAGTTTACTTCCTATGATGATACATCCCATGGTATTTTTCTTTCATATAGTGTAATTTCAATAGTCCTTTCTTTTACTGAAGGAAACACAATGAAAAAGGACTGAGATTTGGGACACTAATGTAATTGTAATGGATTAAATTACATAAAGTTCTGAGATATCTATAATTCCTTTAATTTTAGGAGCCACAAAAAATCATCCTTTATATATTTTTTCTTTTTTAAATAAATTTGATTGAGCTGCTTTTTTTTTAATGTTATCATAGTTATTCCAAATATATCCCTCTTCCAATCCTTCCCAGATAACCATCCCATAAAACAAATAATTTTCAGAAAAGAAAAAACAAACATGTCATAACAACTTAATGAATTTTGGAAGTCTTAAAACATGTGCAGTGTGGAACACTTATGAACCTCCCACCTCCACAATGAAGGAAGTATCCTCTTATACCTCACAATCTGAATCCTACTTAATCCATCAAATTTTGTTATATCCTCTTTTGAATTTTTTGGTGTGTAATTGTTCTTTCTATTTATATCACTGTAGTTATTGTATATATGTTTTTTGGGAGGTCTGTTTTCTTCACTTTGAATCAGTTCCTATAAATCTTTCCAAACTTCTCTGTATTCATCACATACATTTCTTTACAGCACAATAGTATTCTATTTAAGTACTATATTTTTTTAGCCATTCTACAATAGATGGGCAATAGTTTAAAGGGAGTGGGCATTTCAATCACTTTATTTGAATAATTACGGAACAACAAAATGTTTGTACTATTTCACAGCTTTGCCAACAATATATTGATGTACATATCATTCTACAACCCCTCCAACACTGACTATTGCAATTTATTGCCATTTCTGCCAATTTTCAGGGTATGAGGTAAACTCTCAATTTTATATTGATTTGCATTTCCTTTATAATAAGAGTATTTCACATTCTATTTCAAAAGGAAGTCATGTTCCTTTTAAACCTCAGCTTTGTCATATGCAAAATGTCAGAGTTTGGGAAGGGTGAATTTCAACTAGAAGGTTCCTTTCAGATTGAACAGTATATGAAGTGATAACATTTCCAGTTTATCACTGAATTAAAAAGTTTATTACATGAGTAGTTGAAAGAGACTCCTTTTGCTTTAAGAACAAAGAGACATTTGGCAACGCTTAATTCTGTGTGGAAGGATGTGGTGCTAGCATTGTGCTATGGTCCTATTATACCTTCTTCTCTATTCCACTCCAGTTCCAGATGCCTCATTTTGTTCCCTCATGATTACCAGAGAGGCAGTGAAAGGAAGACAAAACTTGTAGTCCGAGTACCTGAGGGAAAACACTAGCCATACCATTTTGTTCATATGTGACCTTGAGCAAGTCAGTTCAACCTTTTGCCCTCAGTTTCTTCCTCTGTAACACAAGGGGTCTAGATCACATGACTTCTGTTCCCTTTGAGAGTAAATCTATGATCCTCTGATAAGAGTTGACATTCAATTTTCTCTATATAGCGGTTCTTTATAATAATTTTGAGAAATTTACTTTCCTCTTGTGGTTTTTATTTCCCTTCTGGAAAACGAGGGTATTAAGTTAGTTAGGAACCATGGTATCTTCCTATTCTAGAGTCCTGTGATGTAATATTAAGAGGAAGTCCTTAAGATATAGCATTCATTCTTTGAGAAAATTCAACGAGACATGTTTTTACTCAAGATAAACCCAAACATACTGCTCCCTAAGATACACTCACTGCACCTACCTGTGCCTTCTGGAGCTACATACAGTCAAATCTCTGCTTCATGTAACAGTCCTTCAAATATTGATACTAATGACCTCCCAATATTTCTTTCTTTAGGCTAAATAAACCTTCATTTCTTTCATTAAGTCCATCCTTATTCTTTAACATTATCCACTCTACAACTAGGACTCCACTTTATTCCTGAAATACTGTGGGTTGTAACAGCACTTTACATCTGACTGCTAACCTCTGCCCCTTGATCCTTATGTCTCCATAAGAAGTGCAGTTATTCCTGTGGAATATATAGGAGTTAACAAAATGAGAAAAACATGGAGAAAGTTATAAAATGCAGTAAGAACCAAGAAACCTGCTAATTGGTGGAATACGAAGGAAATTTGTTTCCTACTCTTTTTCACTACCCCATCTTTCTGTTTTGATCATAGGGTTCAGACTACCACAGAGGAAATAATGATGACAGTAGTGGTAATGGGCATTGTGGCACAGTTGATATGAAGTCAAAAGGCAAGTTTGAGCCCAGCTTTTGACACATTCTACGTCTCAAACCCTTTGCAAGGAATTTAACATCTAATTGTTCCAGGCAAGTCTCCAAGATTACAAGTGGTAGAAGAGGTACCTGTCTGCATTAGTAGAAGGAGTCACTACAAATAAGAGAGGTCAATACTTGAAGTATTTTTTCTCAACTTTACTGATGAGGGAACTTGCATGTTAAGTGATTTTTCCATTGTTCCTCTGTACATTTCTGTGCTAGAATTTGAATAATATAAGGAGGGAAAGAATTTAACAGCATAGTTTTTATTGGCTTTTATTGTTTTTGTTTGTTTTCCCTTCCTGATTTCATAAAAAGTGAATGTATTCATCACTAGAGGTGATCTTGACAATTAAAACTATCCCAAAATGGGATGGAGTTCCTTAGAAAATGGTAGGAACCCTCTCCTTGGACATTTTCAAACAAAACACAGATTCCCACTTATTAGGTATGTCATAATGATAATTCTTCTAGTGGTTTGTGTTGGAATAGATGATGGTTAAGCAACTTTCTATAAAGGGTTAGTTTCAACAGTTTCTGAAGTACATTTCATGACTACATTTTTTTAATAAATGTCCTTTAAGAAATTACAGTTTAGCAAAATATATGTGGCCTTCTTTTCTATTCTCTATCTGAATAAGTTTATAAAATTACTTTTTTGGGGGGTGGAGAAAAAGACTTCTTCCTCAACATATATTCCATTTGGAATGGATTGGGGTGAGTCTGGGTTAATTCTCAGTCCCTTCCGGGGTGTGCTATCCTACATATCTAAACTTACACAACTACAGCCAATCTCAACAAGGAAATGCTGGAAGAATATGGGAGCTCTCCATACCTTAAAAATCCCTTCAGAGAAGCAAAGAGAGCAAAGATATCCTCACTTAGAATATAGAGTCTAAGAATTGGAGGTTGCTTCAAAGATTGATTTGTGAAGGCATCTTAGAGATCATTTAATTTGTGCTGTGTCTGGAATATTATTATTTCTACTAAATCCCAAATGAGTGACCATGTAGTCTCCTCTTGAAAAACTCAAGGGATGAGGAACACACTGATTCCTGAGAAAGTGTATTCTTTGTTACAAACCCAATGCTGAATTGAAAACTATTTATCAGTAAATTTGACATCCTACAAAACAGACATAATAATCTTTTAACTTCCTTATATTGTATCTATGAGAAGATCACCCAAACTGTAAAGTGCTATAGAAACATGAATAGTTGTTACTATTATTAAACATCTTTTGTCATATTTCTTGAGTGCAGATTACTAAATTTTAAAGATAACTTGAAATCCAGCTATTATCATTTTAATATACTCTATTCTGTGGACTACTGCACAGGTAGATATAATAACGAAAGCATCCACAGGGCAATTCCAGTAGGAGACAGAATGATGATTGCTATGTAACCCAACTTCTTCCAACATGACTTTAATTTCTTCTGTTTGGTTTTTATATTTAGAGGTATTTTCATGTCACACAGCATGGATAGTGTTATTATTTGATATTACAATATCTTTTAAAAGCAATGTTCTTAAATGTTTTATTGATCACTATGTCTGTGTGATTGTAAAAAGTAGTTTGGCCAGTGAGAGAGGTCCAGTTCCAATCATGCATCCTTACTAATTGAGTTCTATAGGGTACTTTAAGGTGTGTGTTTGTAGAATGGAATTTGGCATATGTCTGTCTCTCAAACATAATGAATTTCTGATGTATGATTCTGGTCACTGTCATGTCTTGCTAGTTATTTGATGAGTCCATTTTTTTTGAACTGAAAGAGATGCTTCCTATAGCTTCTACCATTTTCTTGTATGATGATTATGATGTGATGGCAGTATTTTTAATGTCTTTTAATTCAAAAGTATACTACATTTTGGGGGTCTTGTGAATTGTGTCGTGTTTGGATGCCTCAGTTTTTGTACCTATAACAAGATACTTGTACTAGTTCCAGAGTTCTTTGTCTTGGTCAAAGCACATCTAGAATTTTGTGTTCTGTTCTGGGCACTAATATGGATTAGGGTTGACAAATTAGAACATGTATAAAAGAGAGAGATCCGAATGCTAAAAAGGTACATATGGCAGATGAATGTCAGGATAAGTAGAGTTTTTGCCTTGGAGTCAGGTAAATCTGAGTTTCAATCCTGCCTCAGGAATTATATAATCCTGACCAAATAACTTCGTTTCTTCAGAATATGGGAATAGTATAATAGCTTCCCTCACAACACTGTGGAACAATGAAATGACTTGCAGAAAAGTATTTGCAAATCTTAAAAAACTTTGTGCATCTACAAGTGATAAATTATCAAAATGTCATTATAAGGATATGTATAGAAGGGACTGAGGATGTTAAGCCTAGCTAAGATATGATGCTAGGGTAAAGGGATACCCTACCACTCTCTTCAGATGCATGGGGATATAAAAGACTTTGCATTTAGGGACAGAAAAATATGGTATAAATCATGACTGTATTGCTAAGTAGATTGGTATCCTAAGATCAAGGATACTACTGCCTCCAGGACTCAGGTTTCCTCATGTTCAAAATGAAGAACTTACATTTAAATACAATATTGAACATTTTGGATATGTAGTAACTAGAATATAACAGGTTAATAGTATGAGATGACAGAGAAAAAATGCAATATTCAGCTGAATATTCAGTTCGGCATAATTTCCGGGAACAAGGCATAAATAATCCCACTGAATGTAGTCCTTATCAAACCATATCATGAATATTATGTCAAGTTCTAAGGACACAATTGCAACTGATACTGGTAAGTTTGAGACCATCGGTAACAGCGTTTTTTAAAATTGTGTCTGTCTTGGACCTCTCTTGGGACAATTTGATGAACAGCCTGTGGACTCCTCAGAATATTAATTTTGAATACACAATATAAAATGCAACATATTTCCTTATAAAGGAAATAACATGCTGAAACACTATATATGTATATGTATGTGCATGTATATATATACATATGTACTCTATATGCATGTTACATGTGTACATGCATCCATATACATACATATATATGTGGGAAGTGTATTTATTTATACAAAAATATTTATATATATATATGTTCACTGACCATAGGTTATGAACCCCTGATTGAAAGTAAGATAACCATATTAATGAAGGACCTGAATATCATACCATTTGAGAATCTGTTAAAGGAATTGGGGATATTCAGCCCAGAGAAGAGACCATTTCTCCATTTTAGTCTTCAGATCCTGAAGGTCTGGCATGTGGAAGAAGAATTAGACTTTTTGTTTGTTGTTTACTTGGACC
>JAQQSK010016991.1:0-10261 GCA_028658325.1 Potorous gilbertii | reverse complement strand
ATTAGAATGGAACAGGTGGGGGCCAATGACTTTGTGAGAAATCAAGAAATCACAAAACAAAACCAAAAGAATGAAAAAATGGAAAATAATGTGAAATATCTCATTGGAAAAACAACTGACCTGGAAAATAGATCCAGGAGAGACAATTTAAAAATTATGGGACTACCTGAAAGCCATGATCAAAAAAAGAGCCTAGACATCATTCTTCATGAAATTATCAAAGAAAACTGCCCTGATGTTCTAGAACTAGAGGGCAAAATAAGTATTCAAGGAATCCACCAATCACCACCTGAAAGAGATCCAAAAAGAGAAACTCCTAGGAAAAGTGTGGCCAAATTCCCCAGTTCCCAGGTGAGGGGAGAAAATATTGCAAGCTAGAAAGAAACAATTCCAGTATATTGGAAATACAATCAGGATAACACAAAGATCTAGCAGCTTCTACATTAAGGGATTGAAGGGCATGAAATAGGATATTCCAGAACTCAAAGGAACTAGGTCTAAAATCGAGAATCACCTACCCAACAAAACTGAGTATAATACTTCAAGGGAAAATATGGTTTTTCAATGAAATAGAGGACTTTCAAGCATTCTTGATGAAAAGACCAGAGCTGAAAATAAAATTTGACTTTCACACACAAGAATGAAAAGAAGCATGAAAAAGTAAACAGCAAAGAGAAGTCATAAAGGACTTACCAAAGTTGAATTGTTTACATTCCTACATGGAAAGACATGATTTGTAACTTCTGAAATTTTTCAGTATCTGGGTAGTTGGTGGGATGACACACACACACATACACACATAGGCATGCACACATGTACAGGAGTGCGTGTACACACACATACATACACACATGCACGCACACAGAAACAGAGAGCACAGAGGGAATTGAATAGGTTGGGATCTTATCTTAAAAAATGAAATTAAGAGGTGAGAGAAAAACATATTGGAAGGTGAAAGGGAGAAATGGAATGGGGCAAATTATCTCTCAAAAAAAGGCAAGCAAAATAATTTTTAGTAGAGGGAAAAAGAGGGGAGGTGGGAGAAAAACAAAGCTTACTCTCATCACATTCGACTAAAGAAAGGAATAAAATGCACACTCACTTTGGTATGAAAATCTATCTTACATTACAAGAAAGTGGGGGAGAAGGAGATAAGCAGGGTGGGGGGGATGATGGAAGGGAGGGCACTGGGAGGAAGGAGGAATTTGAAGTCAACCTTCTTTGGGGAGGGACAGGATCAAAAGAGAGAATAGAAGCAATGTGGAGCAGGAGCGGATGGAGGGAAATATAGTTAATCTTACACAACACGGCTATTATGAAAGTCATTTACAAAACTACACAGATATGATCTGTATTGAATTGCTTACCTTGCCAAAGGGAATAGGAGGGGAGGGAGGGATGAAGAGAAGTTGAATTATATGCTTCTTTAGGGCAGGAACCATTTTTTTCGTTATTTTTGTCTCATCTTCATAGCTCAGTGCAATTTTTGACACAATGTAAGTACTTGATAAATACTTGTTGAATGACTGATTGACAATCTGTGTGAATGTTTTAATCTTGGGAGGAGCCAAGATGGGTGAGTAGAAAGACACACACACACTAGCTCCGAACCCACAGACTATAAAATATCTGTAAAGAAGAACTCCCAACAAATTCTGGAGCAGCAGAAACTACAGAACAAAGCAGTGGAGGAGATTTATGTTCCAGAGAGACCAGAAAAACTGACACCAAATGTGATTCGTGCACTGGACTTGGAGCAGAGCCCAGCCCTGCCCTGGCCCTGCGGCCCTGAGAGGAGCACATACAAGCAGAATTCAAAGGCAGAATCTCTGCAAGTCCCTCCACCCACAGACGCAAAGGCCAGTGAGAGAGCTGTTTTGGCTGACTGAGAGGGGAGTGGGATGTCTCCATAACTCAGGCTTCCTCAGGAGGCAGCAGTGATCAGGGGCTCCCAAAGCAGGCAGCAGCTCAGATCCATTATTGAAGGTCTCCACATAAATCCCCTGAGGGAACTGAGCTCTGTGAGGTGGCCCTGCCCCAACCTGATCAGCTGAACTTAAGCTCCCATTGAATAGCAGCCCTGCCCCCACTGAAAGCCCTGAGGCTGGGAAGAAGCATTTGAATCTCAGACTCCAAGCACTAGCTGGGTGGATTTGGAAGTGAGGTGGGTGTGGAAAGGAACCTCATAACTCAAGTGAATGTTTTAATTTTTGGGATAGAAGGCTAGACCCAGAAATAAGGAAGACTTAAGTTTGAATCTTGCCTTAGACACTTAACAGTTATGTGATTCTGGCCAAGTCATTTAACCATTCTCTGACTCAGTTTCTACACTGATAAAATGGAGATAACACAACAGCTGCCTCTTGGTATTATTGTGAGAATGAAATAAGATAACATGTAAAATTCTGTGCAAATTTTAAACAGTATGTAAGTGATAGGTATTAGTAATTACATTATTGACTACAGAAAATAATAAATTATTTTTGAGTGACAGGAGAGCTACAAGTTCAGTAAAGGTAAGGAGGTATGACCTTCAGGAACAAGCCCACCAGTACCTGACACAGGGGCTCATCCTTTAGAAATGTCTCATTTCCATATGAATGTGATAACTAACTCTACCACGAGGAAACTACTAAATTTGAGTCCATTCTCCTCTGTGGTGACACAGGGCACAATGTACTCTTGACGTGGTAGGGTGAACAGAGAATGTTTATCCTTCTTTTCTTGTCATTGTTCTGAAGTAAATATCACTTTGTAAAAGCTCTCTCCAAATGATGTTAATTGGAAAAAGTACCTGTTTGAAGATCTCAGGCAAGGGAGAACTAATGAAATCAGCTTCTTTTGGACAGCTCATTCTTTGGAAGATTTTTCTTTAAACCAGACTTGACTTTGGCTTTCAAATTCAAGCAGCGACACCTACTTTTGAACTCATGGGAAAAAAAGAATACGTCAAATCTCAATTCCATATGACAGTCCTTCAAATGTGAGAAATGTTGTTTTCCCTCCTAAATCTTCACTTTTTTTGAGACTAAATATCCAGGGCTCTTTCAATGAATTCTTACATGGAACAGTTCCCAATGCTCTCACAATCCATGTTGTAAGCCACCTTACCTATGTCCTTTGAAAATCAGTGTCCTAAGGTAGACAGAAGACATCTGATCTGACCTGTTCAGGAATTAATGTTGTAGAGACAGTAAACAATCCTGGCATTAGAAAGAAAACAATGAAGCTCCTGGTCAGAGGCCATAAATGCACCTGAAACCTGAACAAGTATTTTCTGCATAATATCCCTGGCAAGTGGAAATTAAGACATTTTTTTTGAAGTCAACAAGTAATGATAAGTTCACTGTTTCTTAAAGTAGCTTATTCCATTTTTCAGCCACTCATCCTTAGGCAATTTTCCATTGTGTGAATCCTAAAAAGATGACTTAGAGGCGTCTAAGGCCATGGGTTTTGTTATTGGCCCCTTTTAAATGCTATTTCCCATAAATCATTGTACTTCTCTTTTGTTATTCCATTTCCTTGCCTCTGTCTAGTGTTCTTGACTTACCACTCTTGACATAGCTTTGGGGTCAGTTTTCTCTCTCCTCCTTTCCTTTATTTTAATGGTTCTAAATTATAAATTATAACCTCCTTGAGGATGTACACTAGTTTTAACTTTTTTTGAAATGCCTAATACTCAGCACTGTATCTAGTTGGTAATCAGTACTTAATATATTCTAATTTATAGTTGAATTAAACTTGGCAGGCTTCAGATAAGCATGTTTTTATTGTATTTAGTGAAGTATATTCCATCCCATCAATATTCCTATATTTTTAACTGTTGTCCAAAAATACAATTCCCAGGGTTATATACCTTCTTATTAGCTAGACAATCACCTCCTTAAAAACGTCTTTATCTTCTGAATCCCTTACCTTCAATTGGTATTGATAATGAAGATACAATCCATGTCCTTAAAGGCTTCATCTGTTGTTTTTCAGTGAATCATAATCCATAAGAAGACTTTTCAGGTTCCTTTAGGTGGTATGTTTATCTCCATATATGTCAGCAGAAATGGTCAGTTGTCATCAAATTGCCAAGCCATGGAAAATTTTCTATTAGGTCCCAGATACAAAGTCCAGGAAGATAGCATGCCCTACTCTTTTGTGATAGGCCAGCAGCAAATAGCTGTCTTATTATCACTTGACAGAGACTCGTTACCAATCACAATTTATTTTGTCCTTTTCTGACCTAGGCGAGTTGACCTCTTACCTGATGGACTCCTTGGTTCTGCATTACCATGCCTTGGAGCAAAAGCTGTTTCTTCTAGAGATGACCTTCCACCACCCCACACCACATCCTTTGCAAGAATAAACTAAATAACAGGCCTTATTTAGTTCCGTAAGCTCAGTGGCTTTCATTACTTTTCTTTTTCTTTGCTAATATAGGTAAAATAGCTTAGAATTAAATGAGTTAGCATTTCCTTCTACCTCTTCAAATATTTTTTGTTTCTTCCCTAAAATACTTTTTCTTAAGGAATCTTGTATTATCATTTAGAATCTTGCCTCCTTGTCTCAAGTAACTTCCTACTTCAATATATCTTACACTGAAGTAACAACATGGTTTTGCAAGCCAGAGTTCCATATAAATCTCCTACTGAAAAGAAAAACTACGTTGGCTCTCTATTATTTCTAGAACCAAATGTAAAGTGGTCTTTTTAAAAATGAAACTCTTTACAACCCAGCCTCGTCATGCACAGACTCATTTCCATACACTCTATGATCCAGTCATTCTGTCCTACCCTCTCTTCCTCATGCATCTTCAGTGTACTCCATTTTCTGCCTTCATGTCATCATCTCTAGCTTTGAAATCAATAACCCAGTGGATGCTAGCAAAACATACATCCCTGGATATTGTTCCTCTCTCTAGTTGTGCTGTCTTTCACATGAGAAAGAAGACCTTTGTGTTTATATTTCTGTCTTTAGGATGTAAGACAATATCTGGTATATGGTTGTATTGTTGTTGTTCCCTTTGTGTCCAACTCTTCCTTTAGAGTGTTCTTCGTAGAAATAGTGGAGTGATTTGCTATTTTCTTCTTCAGCTCATTTTACAGATGAGAAAATGAAGGCCAACAGGGATAAGTGACTTGCCCAGCGTCCCATAACTTGTAAGTATCTGAGGCCAAATTTCATCTCAGCAAGGTGACTCTTCCTGACTCCAGACCTGACACTCTATCCTCTGTACCACCCACTTGCCCTACTTGGTGCATATGAAATGATTAATAAATGCTCATTCATCATTCATTCATTCATCATTCAATTAACCAGTGAGATTTACCCATCTCATTTCAAATTACAGCTGCTATCCCGTGATCTCCCCTAGTTACCTTGGCACTAGACTCTCTGAAGGTGAAATTGCTTCATTTCTTTCCTCAGTTTCCTCATCAGAAAGATGAGTGGCCTGGACTATAGGATCTCCTAGATCCCTTTTGACTTTCTGCATTCGATGAGTTTAAGTCCAAACTTTGGTCTCCAAACCTTCACTCTGCCTCCTCTGGTAACTACCCGCTGGTATGATGCTGAAGACCTGGCATGACTCATTTCTGATTGAGACCTTCCAGAGTTGCCTATTTCCTTACTACCACAAGGCATGTGGTAGTGTTCTTAATTTTAAAAATTTTTAAAATAGGGCAAAATAGGGCAAAAACATTCACAGAATTTCTCGGTAAAACAAGTATAATTGAAATCAGGATGGTCAGGAAGAAATTGAGCCTGTGATAAAAGACAACAATGCAAAGGTTACTAATGCCCCAGGGAGTAATTATAGTGATCCAGGTATAGAGAATGACATTATGGACAAACACGAAATATGCCATAAATCGAATTCAATGCTTTATATAATAATAATTCTCCCATCAGGTGCTATAAGATCATGTCCTTCCTGGACCAACGAATTCTCCTAAGGCATTTGGGGAATTCTGTGTTGTAGAATGGGCACCTCAAAGTTCAGTCAAATACTTAGGACATCTGAATAGGCTGTATATGCAACCCACCTCAGGAAGTCAGGCTGCATATGAACTCTTTAGAAAATATGTTTAGCTTACACAATTAGTATCTCAAAATAATACCTGGCAATAGAGTTAAAAGCCATTCAGAATCCAGTATTTTGAGTCACTGAAAAACTAAAGTGTCATCAAATGAAAACCCTTCAGAAACTTGTAGATAAATTTTGTCTTCATCTCCTCATTCATGAACATTCAGAAGTGGGAGAGTCTTTTCTCCTTCGCCCAGTCCTGAAGGTCTGTGTGGTCAAAGATACATAAATTAATTCAGATTAAGTGCAGCTGATAGCAAGAACACATTTTTTCCAGCTGGATCCAGCTATACAGAGGTATAGAACTGCAACTAGTATAATTCCAAAAAGGTTCCAGTCTACTAAGTCCCCAAATTCTCCATTCGGTCACCATAGAGAAAAGTCACATAGTAGATGGGATCTAGTATTGTTTTCATTTTGCATCATGGTGAGGGTAAATGATTGACAGTAAAAAAAAAAACCCAAAAAACCAAGCTTGAAAATATTGGTGGGGCAAATGACATTTACAAAGGAATTATAACTTACTCTGCTTTATTAGGTTGTTACATATTAGAGCTTGGTTGTTAGAAAATGTAGACAGCAGCTTAAATGAAACGTTTATTTATTTTTTTTTTAAATAAATTCTGCAGTGATTGCTCTTTACTTTTTTTTCTCTTTAAAAAGTCTCTAGTACTCTAACTTCCTTTTAGATTTTTTAATCCATTCTTGAATATCAAAAAAATATATAGCAAAATGACCCTGGGAAAGCTATTTTAGAGCAGAATTAATCTCAGTTTGGATCTACCAAAGAAATCACTACTTGTGCTTATTCAGGCCTGGAATCAGGAAGAACTTCACTCAAATCTCGTCTTGAGCATATATTAGTTGAATGATCCTGGGCAAGTCACTGAAATTTTATTTGGTTCAGTTTCCTTAACTATAACATGAGGGTAAAAGCAATACCTATCTCAGAGAGTTGTCATGAGAACCAACTGAGATAATTGTTAAAAAACAAAGCATGTAGCATAATGCCTGACACATCATATGTGCTACATAAATTTTTATTTCCTTCTCTTTACTGACTCAGCTCTAGATCTTTTCCTTTACAAAGTGGGTTTCACTTGAGCCATTTGTGAAATTCAATTTCCAGGAGTGTGTGGGCATTTATTTTGTGTTCCTATATTGTGTTTCGCTCTACAAAATTCTTCTTCTAGGCAGTTTAAATTCTTATATATATATTTTTAAATGCAGGTATGTTTTACCTGGTTTATGAGGTGTCCAGTAACAGTGGGTGAAAAGGTTCCTGTTGTCCTAGTAAAACCTACTCCAAGTTCCATGAGAAAGCTAGTATACCTGAGGGAAGTAAAATTTCCTAGGTTAAACTGTTCTGTTATTCAGCCTGACATAAGTAATTACCCCATTATTTGAAAAGCAACACATACACCACATATTTTTATAAAACATGGGCATTTGGACACTTACAAAATCTTACTCTGATGGTTCATCGTAGTATGGAGCTGACTAAGGGTTCTTTCCAGTAAGGAATTAGCTTTCTAAGTTTTTGTGGTGTTATCAAGGCTTTGAGAACAACCATGACAACAGACTAAAAGCAGGACCAGCTTTGCCAAGCATGGGGAAACCCTTGACCAGTACCTGGTCACGTGGTAAAGTGATATTTTTTTACTCTCCTAACACATTAATAAAGAAAATAGTGACTCTAAATTCTGTTTAGCCCCTTTCACTTTTGCAGTAATTGAGTGGTGGAAAGATGTCAAAAAGTGCAAGAATCATAATGGATTTTGACCATGTATAAATTTGAATTTGATTGTTAGTACTCCAAATGTAAAATACCTAACTGATGAACAACAAATGCACATATAGTTAGAGGAACCAAATCATATAAATCTTGACATTATTTTCAATAAATGAAATCCAAAGTAAAATTACTTGGCAGATAAATGTAAGTCTCAGTTACAAGTACTCCATGGAAAGGCAAAGAAAGGAACGGAGAGAAGACATCTACTACAGATAAAACAGGCATAAAAATATTTTACCATCTGCTATCTGGTCATCTTGTATTGAAATACTGATGAATATTTGCCAGGAGACCATGTTAATGTAAGACAATGTTGATAGTGTTATTTGTGATGAACAAATAAAGCCATCAAAATGGAAGTATTTCAGATTTATCTTGATTTAAAATATTATTTATATGAGTACAGATAGTTTAAAATTCTTCCTCTGACAGCTACCTGTCCATGTCCTTTGACCTCAATGATTTCCGTTAACATCTGACGGACACCTACCATTTTGTCCCTCATATTTTGCAATCTTAGAAGAGGTAGATTTGAGCAACATCTCTAGAAAGAAAATTCAAAATACACCACCTTACATACGGAGTTTTGAAGAACAGAATTTGTCCTTTTCAAACCTTGAAATGGGAAGGCATTTTCATTAATCATAAATCAGGAAGAAGCACAAGATGCATTAACTCGTTACTGTCAATAACGGTTAGGATTCAGGAGCAGCTGCCCCATTGATGCATCAGAGAAAGAACCTTAAGTGTTCTATTTTTGACTTAATATTGTGTGTGAATAATATCTGGGGGACCGCAAAATTCCATATGAGTGAATTGATTGGTTAGTTGTTGTCCTTCGTCTTAGAAGAGGACCAAAATGACATCAGCAATGTAGAGTGAAATTTTAGTGTGACTGACTGTGCCTGATAAGACTAATACAAGCTTGGAACAATCTACCAAAAGTTGGGCGCAGATAGTCCATTTGAATATTTGAAATTTTGGATATCCCAAATTTACACATCCTGTGTTTACTTTGTGCTGTCTCAATTCTGCTTTGCTCAAAGAGCACAGCACCTTTTCTTATGGGAGTAGACAATGCTGAGTGGTCCTGTCCCAGTGTCTCCCATGTTTCACAATGAAATCCAAAGTTCTTGAGAGAGATCTTTAGACTGTCGCTGTATTTTTCCTTCTGGCCACTATGTAATAGACTGCCCCATGAACCTTCTCCATAAAATTGTCCTATTTGCATGTGTACATTTTGCATTTAAACAAGGTGACCAGCCTATCAGAATTGTGCTCTCTGAAGCACAGTTTGAATACTTGGCAGTTCAGCTCATGCAAGGACTTCACTGTCTGGTTCCTTGTCCTGCCAGGTGATCCTCAGAATCTTCGTAAGACAGTTCAAATGGAAGCAATTCAGTTTCATGGCATGGTGCTGGTAGACTGCCTGTTTCACAAGCATAGAACAATGAGATCAGTAAAATAGCTCTTTAGACCTTCAGTTTGGTAGTCAGTCTAATACCTCTTCTCTACCAAATCTTTCTTCAGAGCCTTCCAAACACTGAGCTAGCTCTGGCAATGCATGCATCCACCTCATTGTCAATGTGTACATCCCTGGAAAGTACACTATCAATGTAAGTGAACTTATCTGCAGCATTCAAATCTTCTCCATTTTTGTAACAGATGGTTCCATGTCTGGATGTTGTGGTGGTAGATGATGGAGAACCTGTGTTTTCTTCGTGTTAATTATTAGGCCAAAATTAGTACAAGCCGCAGAGAATTGTTCCATAATTTGTGGCATCTCAGCTTCAAGGACTGCATTAAGTGCACAGTCATCTGCAAACAGAAAATCGTGCATTGATGTTCCCTCCACTTTGGTCTTGGCTTGTAACCTTTTCAAATTGAAGAACTTACTGTGAGTAGAGTAGTTGACCTTGATGCTGTGTTCATCCTCATTGAAATCATTTGTGAACGTGTCTGAAAACATCATGCTAAAAAGCATCTGAGCAAGCACACAGCCCTGTTACACTCCATTGGTGATTGGGAAGGCAAAAGAGCTTCGTCCATTATCCAGAACTTGGGCAAACATGCCATCATGAAATTAATGTACCATTTTGATGAACTTCTCCAGCCAACCAAATTTTGACATAATTTTCCAGAAGTCCTCACCACTAACAGTGTCAAAGGCCTTGGTCAGATCTACAAATGTTGTATACAGACCTGTTCTGCTCATGACATTTCTCCTGAAGTTGTCAGGTAGCAAATACCATATCGACTGATCCTTGGCCTTTTCTGAAGCCACATCAGCTCTCTCACTATCTCTTCCACATCTTCCAGGTGAAGGATCAGCCTATTAAGGAGGACACTAGCAGGAATTTTTTCCAGCAATGACTAAGAGAGAGAACCCTCTG
>JAQQSK010016990.1:0-10261 GCA_028658325.1 Potorous gilbertii | reverse complement strand
CTGCCCAGATCTGCCCAGCTAGTGCTTGGGGTCTGAGATTCAAATGCTGCTCCCCAGCCTCAGGGCTTTCAGCAGTGGGCTGGCTGCTATTCAGGGTAAGATTAAATCGGGTTCTCAGGTGGGGGCAGGGCCACCTCCCAGGCTCATTTCCTTGAGGGGGTTTATGCAGAGACCTTCCTTACTGGAGCTGCTGCCAAGCTCCTGCCTGCTCCAGGAGCCTCTGGCTGCCACTTCCTCTGCTGCTGCCTCCCAAGGGGGCTTGATCTGTTCCTCCAAGGGCTGCATGGCCAAGGTAGGGCTGGGTCCCGCTCTGGTCCCATGCATGACAGACTTTTGGTGAGGGTTTTTCAGGTCTTTCTGGAACAGACATCTCCTCTACTCTGTTGTTCTGTGGCTTCAACAGGTCCAGAATTTGTTAGTAGTTCTTCTTTACAGATATTTTATAGGCTGTGGTTTTAGGGCTAGCATAAGTGTGTCTTTCTACTCTGCCATCTTGGCTCCTCCTCTTTCTTTCTTTCTCTCTCTTCCTTCTTTCCTTCCCACTTTCTTCCCTCTTTCCTTCCTTCCAAACTCAACCCGAAATCACTTCTGCAAATTAATTCCAAGAACACATTGATTTATTGAAAAACACATTCAGTATTCTTGCCCAGCTCGTCCACTCATACTTTTCTACAGCATCACAGAATTACAAAATCTGCGAGTTGGAAAGGACATCAGTAGCCATCTAGTCAGACATAAATAGGAAAGGAACCCTTGCTATACTATACCCAACAAGTGGTCGTCCAGCCCCTGCTTGATGACCTCCAATATGGGGACTCATTCCCTCTCACAAGCAATCCCATTCTACAATTGGGCAGCAATAATGGCCAGGAAGGTTTTCTTTATATTTAACCCAAATTAACTTCTTTGTAATTTCCACCCACACTGGCTCTGCTTCTGATTTCTGGAGCAAGAATAAACAAGACTGGTCCTTCATTTATAAAGGTTCTCTTCACATACTTGAAAATAACCTTGATGACAGAATCTTACATTCTCCACAATAAACAGTCCTTCACCATTCCAGAGATCCTCCTTGTATCGCCAAGACAATATTCACAGTATGAATGGCAGCTATGAATAGGTTGGTGTGGTTCTGAATCACAAAGTATAATAGACTCTCCATAGAGAAGGCAGAAAAAAAACATTTATTCAGACACCAGAAAGCCAAATCCATCATAGTAACCAAGAAATCCAACATAGTGACCCAGAAGTCCATTCACATTATCAGGCCTTTCCAGAAACAGGCTCCCATGGCAAAATGCCCTTCTCTCACCAAATGGCCTGCTTGGCTGCATCCTTCCCAGCTTTGACTAGTCTGACCAAATTCCTCTCAGCTCTTCTCCATCTCAACCTCTTCCTATTTCACACTTCCTGCTCTACCCATTCAGTAAGCTCCTCCTACCATATATGACTTAGCTTTCCATGTGTTTTAAGCAGGTCACATGGGCCTACTTGATGAATGGGAAAGACCTTCCCATTTAAATTACCATGATACTCCTCCAGACATTGTTTAGCTTGTCAATGTGCTTCTGAAATCATGGTACCCAGAAATGGACACAGTCCTCCAAATACAGTCTAATGAGTGCACAGCACTATGGAATTATCACTTCTCTTTTCCTAGGAGCTATGCTTCTCTTAATGCCAAGATTTATTTGTCTATTTTGACTGCCATATCCTACTACTGTCTAATAATGAATTTGCTATCCACTAAGACCTTCAGATCATTTTCTCCCATGGAATAACTGATGTGTCTAACTATGCCTCCTCCATGTTGTTCTTGGAACAGTTTATCTTTGGAACTCAGGGGAAAGATTTTATATTAATAAATTCCCTCTGGACTTCACCTTAGATGCAGCTAAGCACTCAAGTCAGCAAAAATTCTTTCAGATCCTGACTCTATCATCCACTGTGTCAGCTCTACCTTTTTGGTCTTTAGTTTTATCTGTAACATTAAGGAGAGGTGAATGACATGGGCCATGAAAGTTTATTCGACATCTAACTCTATCCTCCTATATTCCTATGTAGTCTCTTGGTAGAGTTTTGGTTCTAATGAGCATAGTGAGTAAATAGAGAGCTGGCATTGGAGTCAAGAAGACCTAAGTTCAGATCCCTGCTCTGAACTTATGGCTAGGGCAGCAACTTGGGCAACCATTTACCCTCTCAGTGCTCTAGACCAGGAGTGTCAAACTTGTGGATGCAAGGCTGGCAAAACTCATAATTATCCAGAAAATGTAATTAGGAAATATTTAACAAAATAAATAAAACTATAATACAGTGTAGACAATGTTAATTTGTGGATTTTGATGTCAATTTGCGGGTGTCAGGGATCAATTTCTGTTTGAGTTAGATACCACTAGACAACTTTCGAAGACTACAAAGTTAGCAGCTTGCATTAGTGGAGGGAGTTTCCTTATCTTGGAATTCCCTATAGCAATGAAATCACAAGTCCAATTCTGATTCCTGCCTTATTGGGGAAAAATGCCACCCAATCTGTTTCCATACAGGTGCTCTCTAATTTTATGCCTTGATTTAACAGTTCTCCATCCCCTATTTGGATTCCTCTCTCCCATAGTTGGTTCATTTCCTGGAATGTTTCTATAGTCCAAAGAGCTTTGTATGGTTTCTTCTTGTCTTTATGACAGTCACTGAGTTTAGGATTCTCCAGGCAGAGCAACATCTTTTCTTTTCATTTGTCACCTATTCAAGGGATAGAGATGAACTTATGTTTCTTAAGGGACATTTGAAGGCAAATTTCCTAGGTGGAGCCTAAGGAAGGGAGACAATATGGCTGAGGACACAATGCTGTATTTGGAGGCAAGAAGACCTGGCTTTGAATACCACCTCCGAGGTTGATTAGCTTCATGACCTTGGACAAGTCACTTGGCTCTCTTATCCTCAGTCTCTTCGTCTTTAAAATAGAGACTTGATGACTTGTAAGTTCCCTTCCAGCTCTAAGTTTATGATCCTATGAAGTTAAAGAAGAATTTCTGCCTTTAGAAATATTAGTACTTAATGTTTAGAGGTGTTTAGAGGAACCATCATTTCTTCTCCTTTTCCTTTTGACCTGTTTACTGAGTGCTGTGGTTAAGAGGGTCAAGTGGATGGCAAAGTAAATAGAGCACAAGTCTCAAGTCAGCACGACTTGAGTTCAAATCTAGCTTCAGAAGCTTACTAATTGTGTGATCCTGGGCACAGAATCTGGGCAAACCCTGTTTGCCTCAGTTTCCTCATCTATAAAATGAACTGGGGGAAGGGAATGGTAAACCACTCCAGTATCATTGCCAAGGAAAACCCTGATGGACTCACCAAGGGTATGACAGAACTGAATTGACTGAACACCAGTACAGTTAAGAGAGTTTATGTCCATAAAGCATTTAAACTAATATGTATATGTGTGTCTGTGTGTGTGTATGTGTGTGTATATATATATATATGTATATGTCTGTATATATATTTTTTGTAACTGGGACCTTTAAATCCTGTAAAAGAATTAAATTACACAACTAGACCTATTGTTTCCATGTTTTAACATGAAGTGATCTAAATGTGTATCTTAGTGGCAGAAATCTAGCAGTCTTTCCAAGAAGAGACTGAAATCATCTCTGAGTTGGAAGGACAGTCATCTATAGAAGACTTCAATGTGCTGCATTTCAGTATCTGGTAGTTCTGGCTTCTCTAATCTCCCTGGGGGTTTGTTGTTTTTACTCACAATCTGGCCTTCATTAAGGGCCAGCACCAGACCAAGCCCACAACAGCCCTGTAGCACAGCAGGAGGTTGAAATAAGGAGCCTTGCACCTGGAAAGAAGCCTGCATTGTGTTTTTGTGTGATGATCCCTGGGCTTGGCTACCCAAAATAAAGCCACTTCCAATTCATAAAAGCAGCTACTGTTTCAAAAAGGGAACAACTTTCTAGTGAAATTTGCATTAAAGTAAGCCTAGCAGATGCGTTTTCTCTTTGACTTGGGAACTCATCTTCTGGTCATACCTGGTGCAATCTGTTCTGTTCCCAAGTAGAGCAGAGAACAGGATGCGTGTTTTTGTAAGGATGGGCAGCTTTTCTTTTTAATTTTTTTAATGTGCTATTATTTTTGTTGTTTAGTTGTTTCAATTGTTTCCAACTCTTCATGACCCCATTGAAAGGTTATCTTGGCAAAGTTCCTGGAATGGTTCACCATTTCTCCAATTTAATTTTTAAATTAATTTTAATCTATAAATTTTAAATTAGTTGATGAATTTTTACATTACCTTTATTTCTGAATATATCCCTCCCTCCCTCTCCTTCCTAGAGAGTCATCCATTGTAACAAAGGTTTAAAAGGAGAAAAAGGGAAAAAAGCAGATCAACAAAAGTACACATCAATTGAATCTGACAATATATATAAGACTCCACATCCAGAGTCTTTCACCTCTGAAAGGAAGGAAGGAAGGAAGGGAGGGTGATGCCTTTTGATGCATTGTTTTAAATGGAAGGAATCCCCTGTCTCCTGACTCAGTACTGAATGCCTTTAATCTACTTCATTTCTCCCTCTGCAGCTTCCATCACTTAGCTTGTTTCAAGGTCCAGCTCAGGTGACACCTCCTACAGGAAACCTTTCCTGAGGGTCCTAGTTATGAGAGCTCTCCCCTTTTCCTGTCATGCTGCATTTATGTACATTGTTGTATTCCCTCCACCACCATTTTTGTCCTTTCATTCTCTGTTTTGACATGTCAGTATCTATGGCAGGAGATATTTGAATTTGAATACCCACGATGAAACATCATTGACTGAGATTACAGTAGGGATAGAAATGACTTTATAAACTTTTTTAAAACAAATTATTTTTCCTGTAATCAAAGTTTATTTGTTCTATGGGGACCCTGTAAGCTTATTCTGGTTCTATGCTCCAGTTTTCCTGTATATAAATTAACAGTGAACTCTTTCTAGCTGTCAATCAGTCAAGCAACAAACATTTATTAAGCACCTATTGTGTACCTGGCATAGCAAAGACAAAAATGAAACAACACCTGCCTTCAAGGAAATTATGTGGTGGGTTGAGAGGCGTTCTATACTGGATCATTGATGCCCCTATCTTTACTGCCCTGTTTGTCAAGATTATTTTAATGCAGCTCTCACTCTAATTCAATTCAACAAACATTATCCCATGCCTTCTGTGGTGCAAAAGTACAGGGCTAGGCAGTGAGATTACAAGGGCAAGAATGAAACATCTCCTGTCCTCAGAAAGCTATATGCTAGTGGGCTAGGGCTGGGAGGGAAGCCTACAAGAATATATAAAGTATATTAAAATAATTTTAAAGTATATTATACATTGTTATTCAGTCATGTCTGACTCCTTGTGACCCCATTTGGAGTTTGCTTTGCAAATATACTAGAGTGGTTTGCTAATTCCTTCTCTGGTTCATTTTACAGATGAGGAAATGGAGGCAAACAGGGTTAAATGGCTTGGCCAGAGTAACCCAGCTAGTAAATGCCTGAGGCCAGATGTGAACTTAGGAAGGTGAGTCCTCCTAACTGCAGGCCTGGCATTCTATCCACTATACCACCTAGCTTCCCATATGCCATATATTAAAAATAAATACAACATAATTTTTGGTGGAGAGTTACTACCATCTGGAGTTAGGGAGTTAGAATAGACTTTGTGTTTGAGTTGAGGGTACTTGAACTGAGCTTTGATGACTGTGGCATTTAATAAGTCCTGGTGAACTTGACAAGTTAGCATATGTAAAGAGTTTTGCAAACCTTAAAGCACTATATAAATAATAGCTGTTATGAACATTACAGGCAGCTAAATAATATTGTGGATAGAATGCCAGACTTGGAGTCAGGAAGACTTGCATTGAAATCCAGTCTCAGAAACTTACTAGTTGTGTGACCCTGAGCAAGTCACAACTCTGCTTGCCTCAATTCCTGGATAAGAAAATGGTAAACTATTCCAGTGTCTTTGCCAAGAAAAACCACTGGACAGCAAAAAGGAATTTCTAAAAAGTAGAAGTAAGGAAGACTATTCCAGGCATTAGGGATAAACCATGCATGGCTTGAAAGACAGGAGTTGTGATGTCTTCTGGGTATAATAGCAAGAAAACTAGTGTCATTCCAACCTTCCATTGAAAAGGGATAGGAACTCAGGACTAGCCCATTGAGTTCCAAGGTCCCCTCTTCCTCTGATTGCCTGCAGGTCACCCTCTAGGTCCTCTCTGTGACTTAGTTCTTTCCTCTGTAAAGTAGGGACAGTGATCCTAATCTAGCCAACTCAAGTACTGGGGTCCTTGCAAAGCATGGTGATAAATAGAAGACCACCTTGTGCTTCTTTCAGGGGGAATATTTCTCAGCCTTCAAACAAGCCTCCAAAAGGATGGATGACATGGCTAAAGTGACCTGTGGAATGAGGGTCTTATTTAAACCAGAAAGTCTCCAAGTACAGGAGCTGGATATCAGTTTTGGAGGCATGGCCAACAGGACTATCCCAGCCCTGAAGACCACCAGGAAGCAGCAGGGGAGGTGAGATAATACCAACTGAAGAAGGTCTTATTCTGTCAGGCAAGGGCGATGGGCAACAAGGGGCAGGGGCAGGGGCCACTTTCTTCCCCTGGTCTCAGGTTTGTACTTCCTCTCTGGCTAGAGTCTGGAATGAAGAGCTGCTTCAGGAGGTCTGTGCCAGCCTAGCCCAGGAGCTGAGCTTGGAGCCGGATGCCCCTGGTGGGATGATAGAGTTTCGACGTTCGCTCACTCTCAGCTTCTTCTTTAAGTTCTACTTGACTGTGCTCCAGAAACTGAACAAAGAGAGTTCACATGTGAGTGTGGGAGGGTTGCTTTGGGCAGCAGGGCTTGCATAGGGAGGCTTCAAGATCTGCCTTGGTTGATGTACCCAAATCTGGGGCAATGGTATCAAACAAATAGAATCAGAGGTCTGTAAATCATACATAAGGATCCCTGCTGGCCATATATTAACTTAGAAACCTATATATTAACATTATCTATGTTCTATTGTGCTTTTATTTATTTTTTTAAATATTATCCAAACACATTTTAACCTGGTATTTCACCTGGGAATGTTGTGGAAGCTTTGTGTATGGCACCTCTTGTCTGGAAGACAGATGGTATGTCTTCAGTTCTCTGTCCTGTGTGCTCTCAGTGGGGCAAAGACACCTCCCCTTTGGAAATGCAAGGACCTGTGGGAAAGAGGAAACTAGCCCATCATTAGGACACTGTGTGAGATGCCTCGTTGAGTAGTAGAAAGAGAATTAGCCTCAGAGTCAGGGAGACCTGGGTTCAAATATCATCTCTGGTATATGTGTGACCCGGGCAAGTCACAGCCTCAGTCAACAGTCTAACATCTCAAGATGCAGAACAATTGATGACCTGCATTGGCAGAAGGAATTAATCACAAAACTGGGAGTGGGGGTGAGGGGCAGGAGATAAACTGTACACACGTGTAGAGTTTTAGATTACATGCCACAATCTAAAACTATGCAGACATGTGGTAGAGTGAATAGAGTGTTGTGTCTGGAGTCAGGAAGACCTGAGTTTAAATATGGCCTCAGACACTTACTAACTGTGTGACCCTGGCAAGTATCTTTACCCTGTTTACCTCAGTTTCCTCATCTGTAAAACAAGCTGGAGAAGGAAATGGCAAACCATTCCAGTATCTCTGCCAAGAAAACCCCAAATGGAGTCCTGAGGAGTCAGACACAATTGAGCAATAGCAACAGCACAGAGACCTGGGTAATTTTAGACTGTCTTGTCCTTCCAAATGGACCATTGAAGGCAGCATGGCAGAGTTACTAGAGTGCTGAGTTGCCAGTCAGAAAAATCTGAACCCAAATTCTGCGTAACTGTGCTGCCTTGGACAAATTACATCATCTCTCTGAGCTAGAGGTAGACCCCGTGTCTTGGTTTACTCATCTGTAAAATGTAGATCATGATAACAAGTACTACTTAGAGCTGCTGTGAAGTTCAAAGAGATAACGTGACAAGATTTTGTCTCTTAGAGTGCTGAATAAGCATATTAGAGTGGAAGAGCTGTGGAATGTAGAGGTGGCATAGACCATAGAAATATTTGTCCTTCAGAATAGGTGATAACTAGGTCTAGAATACAGATAATCAGTTTTGGGGGTGGGGTGGGAAGGGATGGGATCTGTGATTTTAGGAGGGTAGAAAGCACTTGGAGAGTAGTTCCCTCTACTGTCACATTTTGACATCTTCTCCAATTTAGAGTCCTATGGAATTACCTGGGTTCACTGAGAAGTGAAATGACTTGCCCAGGGTCATAGAGTCAATATTTGGCGTTTGTTGCTGTTCAATCATTTCAGTCATGTCCTACTCTTTGTGGTCCCATTTGGGATTTTCTTGGCAAAGATACTGGAGTGGTTTTCCATTTCCTTCTCCAGCTCATTTTACAGAGGAGGAAAGTGAGTCAATCAGGGTTGACTGACTTGGCTGAGGTCACACAGCTTGGAAGTATCTGAGGCCAGATTTGAACTCAGGAATCTGAGTTCTTGACTCCAAGTCTGGCATTCTATACAATGTGCCTCTGAAATGCTGTAATATATGAAATAGGCAAGAAGAATCTAGGTCTTCCTGGCACCTAGGGCCAGGTCTCTATCCACTATGCTGCTTAGGCTGCGGATATAACTAATACATGTGTCAAAAATATTCCTATGTGGATTACCCCAAGATCCCTCATCACTCTCTTTGTGTCTCTTGTCCTATGAAAAAGAAGCTGTTAAATAGTTTATTCTCCATGGGTCATCACTGTTCAAGGATGTAATGGCTATTCCTGTATAGATTATAGGGGAATATAAAATGCCATGACCTCTTCCCTAGAGGTAAACACTTCACCTGGGACAAGTTAAGAACAATAATGGAGATTTAACTATTGGACATTCCCAGTAAGTCCCAACTAAAATCCTCTACTATAGGGAGCCTTTCTCAACCCCTCTTATTTTTTCTGTATATATGTTGTTTGTACATTTTTGTGTTTTGTCTCTCCCATTTCATTCTAAACTCCTTGAGAGCAAGGACTGTCTTTCATCTCTTTTTTGTATCTACAATGCTTACTTAGAATGCTATTTGTCTGCCTGGAATATTGTGAACACGTACATCCAGGCTGACTTCTGTCTTCTCTCTTTCACAGAAATGTGATAAACTGGATCCAACCTATGTCAGCGCCACTACCCTCTTTCATAAAGAGCCCTCTGCCAATGTCCAGCTCTTTCAAGTAAGTAGAATGGCTCCAGGTACTACCTGGAGGACCTCTCCTAACTTAATCTTTTGGCTAGAAATAGGAAATCCACTGAATGCATTTAGGATAGTGATCCTTAAACACTTTTGAATACAAAGTGAGAGAATAACTCTCTAGGTAAAGAAACCCAGAATCATATTCAAATCAATATTACATATATCTTCTTTTTCTTACTCCTCATCTTGTCCCTGGAGCTTCATTTTCTACTTTTTAATCTGTTCTTTAAATAATGAGCAAACCCTCCCCACTCTCTTGTCTCTTCCGTCCCTCTCCAGAGGTGGTGGACAGAACTGTGATTAATCATGCCCACCTTCACTTTCCCTTCTCATCAAAAACTGCTTCTTCTACCTCCTTCTGTATCACACTCACTCTTGAAGCCCCACTGTCTTCAGTCTTACTAGCAGGCAGTATTATAAAGTGGGAGAAATCTGGGTTCAAAGTCTTTCTCTGCTGCCTACTACTTGTGTGACTGTGGGTAAGTTACTTAACCTCCTTGGTTATCAGTTTCCTCATGTACAAGGAGAGGGTTGGATTAATGGCCTTTGAGGTTCCCTTTTCTTCTATGATCCTATGTCTTCCAGTCTTTCTTTCCTCCTTGTATCCCTCAGTCTCATATCTCCAGCCTCCTTTCCTGCTAGCTTGAACTTTTCTCCTCTTTCCCTGAGTAGTTGGAGAGTGACCTTCCTTCCTGTTGTTCTAGGAAGTTCCCAAGGGACAGGCTGAAGATGACATGGTGGGCCGACCCATCCCCCATCTCTCCGCTGCCATGCAGGCCTCAGGGGAGGCTGTGTACTGTGATGACATCCCCCTGTTTTCCAATGAACTCTACCTTCGGCTAGTCACCAGCACCCAGGCTCATGCCAAAATCAAGTGAGTTGTAGCTATGAATATGATAGAATAAAGTGACCCTTGGACCTCGAAATTAGGAATTAGGTGGTATCTTCATAGAATTGACCACAGAAGGTCTTATTATATTCAGAATT
>JAQQSK010016989.1:0-10262 GCA_028658325.1 Potorous gilbertii | reverse complement strand
TATCTTTCCCTGATGGTAAGCATTGTTCTTCCTCATCTGAAAGGAAAGGAGGAAATATCTGGTCCCTAAGAAAGTAACCTTCTATGGTCTTATTTTTTTTCCATTTTCTGGGCATTTTCACAGTCAGTTACTTGACTTCTGAGATTCCTTTCCACACCCACCTTGCCTCCAGATCTGCCCAGCTAGTGCTTGGGGTCTGAGATTCAAATGCTGCTCCCCAGCCTCAGGGCTTTCAGTGGAGGCAGGGCTGCTATTCAGTGTGAGATTAAGTTCAGCTGCTTGGGTTGGGGCAGGGCCACCTCACGGGGCTCAGTTCCCTCAGGGGGTTTATGTGGAGACCTTCAACAATGGACCCGAGCCCCTGCTTGCTTTGGGAGCCCTTGTCCACTGCTGCCTCTGCTGCTGCCTCCTGATGGGGCCTGAGTTATAGGGATACCCTGCTCCCCTGTTGGTGAGCCAGACAGGCTCTCTCACTAACCTTTGGCATTTGTGGGTGGATGGACCTGCACATCTGCTGGAGATTCCATCCATGAAGCCTGCTCAGATCTACTCCTCTCAGTGCCATGTGGCCAAGGCAGGGCTGAGCTCTGCTCTGGGTCCAGTGCATGATGGACCTTTGGTGTTGGTTTTTCAGGGCTCTCTGGAACAGAAATCTCCTCCATGCAGTTGTAAATTCCTCCAGAATTTGTTGGGAGTTCTTTTTACAGGTATTTTATGGGCTGTGGGTTCCAAGCTAGCACATGTGAATCCTTCTACTCCACCATCTTGGCTCTGCCCCCTGTTACTGACTCTTTTTGTTATTGAGAATTTTACTGTGTGCAGTATCTCAGGGCAGCTTGGCATTGAGACCTACAAGATTTCAGCACTCTCAAACTGTTCTGATTCAGGGTAGAGTCTAATAGCTATCTGTCTGTTCTGACCTCCTCAAGTTCCTAAGCTAGGTTTTGGTCTGAGCAACAATAGGATGCTGCTGGATTCAGCCACTATCAGCCAGTTAGGGTGTTCTGATCATTCAGAGTGACAGAACTGAAAGCTCCACTTTGGTCTGGGATTTCTGACTTGGCTGTTCCTCGGTAGACTTCAGACTGCGTTGGAGGGTGGAACTGAGATTCTGTTCTTCTCCTGCTTGCTTTTGAACTTTTTCCTCTACTCTCCCTCCCTCTCTTCCTCCCTTCCTCCCTCCTTCCCTCCTTTCCTTCCTTCTTTTCTTTCTTTCCTTCCTGCCTTCCTTCCCCTACTGAGTGAAATTCAAACTCGAATTTCCCCTGGCATTCAAGACCCTCCAAAATCTGGTGCCATTATTCTTTTTTCGATTTCTATCATATTAATCTCAATCAATTTCAGTCAAACTGGACTATGCTCTGTACTGTGACCATACCTCTGCTTTCCATATGCTTGTTCACACTGTTCCTTAGGATTCCCATTTCCTCCCCTCCTTTCTTTGTTGAATTTCTATCCATTCTTTAAAGTCAACTCAAATGTTACTTCCTTCATACAGCTTTACTGAATGTTCCTTGTAAATAATTTCTATCTTTCTTGTACCTTTTCATGTAATCTTTTGTTTTTCACTTCTCTAATATATAGCATATATTATAATTTCTTTTGTGTGTTTATCTCTTCTAATTAAATTTTAAATTCCATGAAGGCAGAAACTGTATTTTATCTTTTTAATCTCTTTCCAGTGATTAGCACAACATTGCATGCACTGTATAAGTACTTAATAAGTGTTTGTTGATTCATTGACTGAATGAATGAATGTGTTTCTTCTGTTCATAGAGTCCTTGGGCTTTTATCTCCAATGACCTACTCCATCATTAATTGATTTCCTCTCATAAATAGGATGTAGACTCATTCTTCTAATAACATGACATGATAATTTTTTTGGCAACTCCTCCAGCACAAAATAGAAATGCTGTAAACTTCAACCATTATGGATTTTTAGGATGGTGAGTCATCTTTCATGGTACTTTCAAAGCAATTATTTATCTAGTCTATGTCTTTTGGAGGTGAGTCAGAGTGTTAGGTCAAGGAAATGACTGAGAAAATTGTTTCAGGTCAGATAATGAGCCTGGGACAAATTAGGAGAGACAGTTGTGCATGTGTTCCAATGGCAGAATCAGAATCCAGGAACTGAAATCACACCATTATCTGGATTGCACTTGCATATTGGAATCTATATTAGAGTAAATTTGGGTATGATGTGAGTCTATGTCCTGAAAAAATCATTTTTCTAACTGGCACCTCTACCTGCCTATATGTCTATTCTAGCTTCATATCCTTGGAGACAGGTCATCAAGGTATACACTCCTTGTATTACTGTGGTTTTTTTTTTGCTGTAAAATCAGTGGCTTTTCTTGCACTGTTCAGTGACTTTCTTTTTATTTTGAAAACTTTAACTTGTATTTGATTGATGTAATGCTACATCTCTCCTTAACACTTTCACACTCCAAACATTGCAACTCATGAGTTGTAGGCTTGACTCCTAAAGGGTAGAATGGTACAGAGTGTTCAAAGATAGAATTAGAGGTTTCACACTTCTAATCCTATGTCCCATGTACCACCACCAGAGAAGTTCCCCTTAATAGTCACTCAGTGGACACAGTTAGCTTTTACATTAAGGGAAATTAGTAAGATTACTTAATAAGATCAGATTACCTAATAAGATTCCTTGCATACATAGGGGGCATGCTATCACATAAATGTACATAGGATCAGGAAATCCAAACAGCATAATTGTAGTGAGACACACATGAAGGGAGCACATGACCAAAGCAACTCTGGCCCCTATGTCCTTTTTCTCCTTGATTCATCCTGTTGCTCAGCTGGGCTCTTGGGCTCCATACCTCTTCATAACCTAACTCTTGATTGGAAAGTCTAATGTCTTTTGAGTTTAGAGTTAATTCCCTTCTTTGCTTCCAAAGCTCTTGATCCCTAAAGCTGCTTCTGACTTTGAGTACTATACTTTGTGTCTATGTAGTGGGTTTCTGGTCCCTTTTGAATATGGCTGCTCCAAATGCACAAGTAACTCTCCTGTCATGGCTTATGGAGGCAGGAAGGTGCCCTCAACAGATCATCTTACTGTTTTTGTCTAGACTTGACTGAACAGTTTTGCAAAATAGCTCTTTAAAAGTGACCAGGGAATAATTAATCTTCTACCAGTCATTTCCATCAGGAAGGATCTCCCTTTTTTGTAAAGGAGTAGCAGAGTGTTAATACTTCCTTAGCGCACGAACATCTCGTCCTCTATGTTACTTATCCTTTTGCTCCAGGGCTGGGGAAATGGGGAAACCAGTTGGGTTTGTTCCCCCTTTATTCTGACACACAGTAGAAATGTCTTTTGAACCAAAGCACAGCTGGATAAAACAAATCAACACATCTGACTAGTGAGTTTCCATGTTCTTTATATTTCTGCTTCCCAACGCACTGAGAATACGAAGTGCCATAACTGATTGTTTGCAAAATCCGTGGGATGTTTCCCAGTGTCATATTTCAGAGAGACATTAGAAATTCTAAAAATTGCTCTGTTTGCAAGGAAGGAACAGATACTGAAAGTATTCATCAAAAACCAATCAATTGGAACATCCTGTCTTCAAGAAAATGATAAATAGGCTTCCTGTTCAGGTTAGCCAGTTAAAGAGAGTCTGAAGAGCAGCCACATAATTGAGGTGAAAACTAGAGATGGGTGAAGCACTCCCAGGTCAAGAATCACCATGATTATTGTGTTCATCCTTCGTTGCCAGAGAAAGGAAGGACAGAAGGATGCTGCCAGTGCTAGACTAACATTATAAAACATTGACATTGACCTCTGCTGGCACAGCTCCCTCTCACCTCCTTCTTCCTATCCTACATTTGAAGGTGATAGAGAGTGGGTAGTGGAGGTCAACCAGTGAATCAGCTAGCATTTATTAAATTTCTACTACATTCCAAGCATTGGGCTAAGCACTGGGGGATACAAAGAAAGATAAAAATGCCCCACCTCATTTCTTTAAAGGAGCTCATACTCTAATGTGGGAAATGATATACTACCAACTATGTACAAACCTGATATATACAGGATAAATTGGGAGTATTCACAGAGAGAAGGCACCTAATCTTAATTAAAGGGTCTGGGAAAGGCTTTTTGTACAAGGTAATACTTTATCTGAGACTTGAAGGAAGCCAGGGAAGATAGAGGTAGAGATGAGGAGGGGAACATTCCAGGCAATAGAGACAGTCAGTCAAAATATTCAGAGATGGGAGATGGAATGTAGTGTTCCAGGAACAGCAGCGCCCAGGGTCATTGAATCATAGAGTATGTAGAGAAGAGGAGTAAGATGTAAGACCACTGTAGGGGTTATAGAATAATTTTACTTATCTATATACCTATCTATATTGAGTGGTAGCCATCTCTAGGGTGGAGGGGGGAAGGGAAGAAAAAAGGAAAAAAAGAAATTTACATAATAATTTTGCTGTATATTTGAAAGGAATAGCAGGGTGTACAGTTTCATGTGCAATCATATTTTTATTGTAGCATATCATAAAAATGCTTGTTTTGTTCCATAAATTAAAAATAAATAAAAATAAGTTGAAAAAATAAAAAAAGAAAGTTAAGGAGGGGCCGTATTGTGAAGAACTTTGAAAGCCAAGCAGAGAACGTTATATTTAATCCTAGAGATGTGTAGGGTTTAGAAGACAGGTGGATAATCCTTGGGGATCTTGCTCCATTTACAGTCTGAGCAGAAGTGTCAAACTCCATTGGTCTGCAAAACTTGGAGCCAGACTAAAATGTTATTGGGAATTGTTTAACAAAATAAATCAAAATAATTTGTGGTTTTCTAACTTAATGTGTGACTCACAGGGATTCATTTCTATTTGCACTTGACACCCTTGATTCTAGGACATTGTATTCCATTTTATGCAACATTTTAGGAGGGACAAACTGAAGAGTTAGATCCGAACATGGGTGACCAGGATGACAAGGGGAACCAGAGCTGTGTCATGAGGATTGGTCAGAGTAAGTGGGAGTGTTGAGCTGTGCTACACTAGCTTCTTCTAGTGATTTGAGGAGTTATGTCATGGAAGAGAATAATGCATTCTATGAAACTCAAAGCTGGAAGAGACCTAGGAGACCCAGAGTTGGGCAACAAGCCCCTTTAAAACATCACACAAAGTGGTCATCCAGGCTCACTCACTCACTCACTCAATCAATAAGCAAGAAGGTATTAAATGCTCACTGTGAGTAAGGAATTGCACTAGACACTAGGGATATAAAGACAAAAATGAAACGGTACTTTCTCTTAAGGAGTTTACATTCTATCATGGAGAAACAAGATGTATCCGTAATTAGTACAAAATATATACAAAGCAGATACTTCATTGGAAAGCCTTCAGCAATGGGGAAACTAAATATCTGGCAGCATTTTTCCTTTCCAGACTAGATGCATATGATTACATGTGCATGTTGCCAATTTGTGTGTGCATGTATATCTTGCATAATTTCCCATCCTTTGTATATCACCTTTTTTTTTTGCCAACATTCTTTTGCTCAGGCGGCTCCCTTTTTTACATATAAACAACCTTGCATATACCTTACATATAAACAACCCATCTTTTAATACTAGGCTTGTACAAGATTACTTTAGGAAATCTTCTATTTATACTCCAAGAGGATCAGCTGACACATCTGTGGAAATAACTTCCAAATTTATATCTCCAGCCCTGACCTCTCTCCCAAGTTCCAGGCAATTGTCTATATGATGTCTCCATCTGATTACCTCATCATCAACTCAAATTCAACATATCTGAAACCATGTTTGGCATCTATTTCCCCAAACCAATTTCTTTTTCTTTTTACTTTATTATGCCTGTCTATTGTATCACGATTCGCCTTATTTATGTTTGAAACATGGCTGATATTTTTGACTCTACTTTGTCTCTCAGTGCTCATATAGCTTCCCACCTCTTCCCCATTTTTGCTGACACCATCGGCCACACTGATACGGATCCTTATTCTCATCTACCTAGAAGTTTCCAACAATTTTCTAATTGGTCTTTCAGCCTTCTGTCTCTCCTCCCTCTGATCCATTCTATAAGTCTCTGCCACTTTATGCTTCCATAGTCATAGAAATAGCTGTACTACTTCCCTGATCAATATTATGTGATTTCCTATAGCTTGTAGAATAAAGTTCTCTAAACATACCTAGTCTGAAGCCTTTCCTTCTGGACATAGGATAGTCTCTTTACCTTTCTTTGTTTGAAATGTTTACTTTGTAAACAGTTATATTATATTACATATTATAAAATATAGTTGAGAAGTAAGAAATGAAAGAGATCTTTGAGGTTAAACAGAAGAGTCAGGCCAATTTCTTGAGAAATTAATCAAAAGGCACTGGTCATAAAGAACACAATATCATTGTAATAAATGTGACTGCTTATATTTTAACAAAAAGGAAATGACTTGTTCCTGATGGAAAGTCATTCTTGTGTAAGCTATAGGTACAGTCATACTTGTGATGTGTTCAAGGGATCTCTGTTGTGGCTACACACTCCAATAGTACAGGTGACCATTTAGCTCTTGCTTGAATCTTTTCCTTGTCTTTTCACAAGAATTTGCTGAGATATAGGGAATAAAAGATCTTATTGTGTCTATTGTTTCCTGATGAAAAATATTTAGTATATTATTTACATATTATTATATATGTTATATATAAATATACATTAATATAGAATATGTTACATATGTAATAATATATTTCATGTATAAATACATTATTTTTCTTTATTATACATATTATATTGTACCATATATAATATAGATCCCTGTGAGTCACACACTAAATTAGAAAACCACAAATTATTTTATATATTATATATATTTATATATTTGAAATTTAATAACAAAAGCTAACTCCTAACTCCTAAAAGTTTACCCTGCATAACTACTTCCCCATATTTATACAATATTTATGAAAATAATTGACGCGTGCACTGGGGACATGTTTACTGAGGGCATTCAAAGGGACTGGGTAGGCTTTCACAAATGACATTTCACACTTCGGTCATCATGTAGTTGATTGAAAGATGGAGCAAATACAAGATCATTGTAGAGATAAAAATTCACAAAAATAATTCGCAAAATTCCAACCTACCTGCAAAAGATGAGTCAAGGGATTAAATCAATTAATAAACCAGCAAATCAATAGGAGTCTGTACAATACTGTGGGAAGTGATTTGATTCTGGCTACAGAAGATCTGATTGACTTCACCCTGGTGACCATGGGCAAGTCACCCAAACTCCCTGAGTCTGAGTTTCCTTTCAGGACCCTTTCAGATATCACCCTGCAACCTTAGTCCCAAAGCCCATTGATATGGGACTGTCTCTCCTTTGGAGATCAATGCTCTCTGCTTGCTTGAGGGGTAAAGAGCTGGTGAGAGAGGGAAAGAGGAGAGTTTCAGTCTCTTCAGCCTTCTTCAAGGTTTCTCGGAGACCCTTGAGTCTCACTGGATTCTGAAGTTGCTTCAAGGGTTTCTGGCTTTCAGCTTTGAGAGAGAAGGGGAAGATGTCAACTCCACTTCAGGCTGCTGAAAGAAAAGGCTTTGATAGGAAGTCAACATGAGAGGAGCTAGAAATTTCCAATATATCTCTATCCCCAGCTTGCTGTACTAGAGACTTTGGGGAGTATTCCCTTGGGTGAGATCTAGAACTCTGTCTCTGTCTCTGTTTCTGCCTCTCTGTCTCTCTGTCTCTGTCTCTCTCTCCAAGTGAATTACCTTGCTCCCAATGGGAGAACTCCTTCTCTCCATACTATCTAGTATATATTCTGCTATATAAACTTGCTTTTCTTTTTTGCCTTTGAACTGGATGAATCGGTTTCTTAAGTAATTCCTCTGTATGTTCTTTGTGGAGCTGGTATTTCAGGGGAAGGGAATCAAAGCTTGAATATAAAGTTTTGGCTCCTTCTTTCCCCATTAATAAACAGTGATCAGAAGTTAGCTTGAACCTGAAAATCACATCTCTTAGACTAGTCATTTTAATGAGCAGTTAGATATAGCTCTGGTACCCTTCTCTCTGAGGAAGACAGAGACTTCTGGCTCCAACCTCCTCCTTCCTCTCCTGAAAGGAATTAAAATCTTCTTTGGAGAAGGGTCAGGGGAGAAGAGACTAGATATATCTCTTCTGCCTCCCTCTGAGCCACAAAACAAGATTCCCATGCTACATGTCGGGAACAGTCCTATGAAAAAGTATTTCTAAAGAATACTTTCTGTTTAGGATGTTTGCAGCTGCTATTTGCCTCTCTAACAATTTTTTCCTTTCTTCTGCCTTCACCCACAGAAGATTAGACTGATGCTCAACCCTGTGAGCTCCTCTCCAGGCAGGCAGGCACACAGTTATTCCCCATCTCACTCCATCCCTATCTCCTTCCTACTTTACGTGTGAACTACTCCTTCTCAAGCAGGATGGAAGATAATACTCCTGTATCCAGCCTCCATTCATCCCTGTCTCCCCTCATTTCTACCAAAAAAATCAGCATGGTGTGTGTGTGTGTGTGTGTGTGTGTGTGTGTGTGTGTATGTGTGTGTGTGAGCACGTGAGAATGTGCCCTGACTGGGGAGCTTGAGGAACTCTGGCTTCAGTGGGGATGAGCAGATCCTGCATTCCTGGTAGTATGGGGCCTTACAGGAATTCACCTTCAGGGATACTTGATGAGATGGAGGCTTCCTATCTAGATGATGACTAGATGGACGTAGTGTTGGACTTGGAGTCAGGAAACCCTGAGATCAAATCTGACCTTAGATACTTATTAACTGTGACCTGGGCAAGTCAGTTATCTCTCTTAGCCTAAGTTTCTCCATCTGTAAAGTCAGAATAATAATAACATATCCTACTGTTTTTGTGGAGAATTAAATGAGATAATATATGTGAAGTGCTTTGCAAGCATTTAATTGCTATACAAATGTTTATTTTTATTATTAGGAACCTTGATCCTCAGCCTGGACATTGCTTTTCCACCCTCCTTTCCGCCATGCTCCCACTCATCTCCATAGGTTCTTGGTTATAAGGGCCAATGTCAGGCACTGCTTCCCCAGAAAGGGGCAACCACTGCCTTCCCAACTTGCAACATGTCACTTTTGGGGAGGAAATAGACAGATTATATCCTTGATCACCTGTTTAGACCTCTGGGAATTTCAGGTTGCAGTGGGAACAGGCTAATTTTTTTTTCCTCCATAAAATAGAGACCCTCTAAGGCCTCATTCCCAGAGATGATAGATAGGTTGTGTGCTAGAAGGTGATGGAAAGACTCAGGGCCCAGCAAGAAGATATATCCATTGTACAAATCCAAGATACAATCCACCGCAGGATTTTTTTTCAGATCAAGCTGATATATCAGTTGCAGAGAATGAGGGAAATAGCATCTATTTTAGCTAGTGCAGAAAATTGTATCTTTTAAAATGTCTGAGTATAAGTAAAATAGATTTTTAATTAAATATTATTGTCTATGAATATTTTGCTGTGCTCAAATTCCAAGTCCAAATTCATTGACCTGACCCAAGGAAAACCTTTTTCGGAACATCCTCTACCCAATCGTGGAATTTGTAAATGTATTAAATCTCAAAAAAAATCCCTTTGCATTTTTGCATAATTGGTGGATGGGATTAAAAGAATGGCACTCATTATTTGATAAACATCATAAAGATACACTTCTTCCATTTAGAATTACATGTTACTGTGAACTATTTGTTTTAGCTAGGAGAATCATTAAAACCAGGTCTAGGAATAAATTGAACTTGACCTTTGAATAGCTAAATGGAAAATGTTAAACAAAGATATAAAGAGATAATGCAGCAAGTCCAGTCATCCTGCTCTCATTAAAAATAGTAGCATTGTTTTTAGTGAAAGAAAAAAGATATTAGGGCTAGGCTATTAAAGTCTAACAAAATATCTAAAATGCTATGTAGTTAGTACTTTTAACTTCTATTTTTTATGTTTTATAATGCATAAATCAGTATATGTACATATTATATATATATATATATATATATATATATATATATATATAGGGCAGAAACTTAAAAATTTTTGATTCATAGAGTTATACTACCAAAAGTTTGAAGACTGCTTCCACATACGCCAGACAAGTCTTCATTCTATTATTTTTCTTCTGGATTTAGTGGTATCTTTTGTCTTGACCTAGCAGACACTTCCCAACACAATGCCTGTAGCTAGGTAGTAAGAGTGGATAGAGTGCTGGGCTAGAAGTCAGGAATATCTGAGTTCAAATCTA
>JAQQSK010016988.1:0-10262 GCA_028658325.1 Potorous gilbertii | reverse complement strand
AGTACCTTATGACTTCTCTTTGCTGTTTACTTTTTCATGCTTCTTCTCATTCTTGTGTTTGAAAATCAAATTTTCTTTTCACCTCTGGTCTTTTCATCAAGAATGCTTGAAAGTCCTCTATTTCATTGAAAGACCATATTTTCCCCTGAAGTATTATACTTGGTTTTGCTGGGGAGGTGATTCTTGGTTTTAGTCCTAGTTCCTTTGACTTCTGGAATATTCTGTTCCATGCCCTTTGATCCCTTAATGTAGAAGCTGTTGGTCTTGTGTTATCCTGATTGTATTTCCACAATACTGGAATTGTTTCTTTCTAGCTGTTTGCAATATTTTCTCCTTGACCTAGGAACTCTGGAATTTGGCCACAATATTCCTAGGAGTTTCTCTTTTTGGATCTCTTTCAGGCGGTGATCTGTGGATTCCTTGAATACTTATTTTGCTCTCTGGTTCTAGAATATCACATCATTCCAGATTAGATCAAGAGAAAAGAACTATTAATTTGAAGGTTTTCAACTAATTTTCTTTATAAAGTTTTAGTGACTGTTAACAACAGGACAAAATTTTAAAACAGTTTTCAATTTTCATTTTCAAAACAATGTATTGATAAGTTAGTATGTAATGCTCTATACAGCAGAAAAGATCTTGCTCTTTTAATCTGAACTTGTAATCATTCCTTGGCCTGAGCAAAAGATAAATTTCTAAGGGATTTTTCTTCCAGAGTAAATGTAATCAGAGAAGGAGAAACTAGCCTGTGAAACAGTGATGTACATCTGTTCAGTGGTAAGGTTTAAATTTGAAGTCATCTATTTTAGACTCTACAAAGGTTACAACTTTAAATGACTTTCAAAAATTGATAGGAGAAATTCAGTGGTGTAGGCCACAATTAAGGATAACAACAGATCAAATGAAACCATTATATAATTTATTGAAAGGTCCTTCTCAATTAAACTCACGCAGAGAATGGATAGATGAAGCATTGGAATGCACTACTAGCAGGATATTAAAATCACAGGACTAGGAAGTGCCAATCTTATTCACTGAGAAACTACCCACTGGAGTTTTACATCAGAAACAAGGAATTATTGGGTGGGTACATTTAACCCAGATAAAGAACAGAGCTTGTGTGCCTTATGCTGTGCTAGGAGCTCAAGTAATACATAAGGCAGTGGAAAGAGTGAGGGTGTTAATACGACAGGAACCTCACACAATATATACTATGTATGCAAGTCAACAAATAGGGTACTGCGTATGAAAGTTTGTGGAATGGCAGATATTGATTCCTTACCATTTTCAACATGGCCTCCCAATTCCTTTTGGCCAGCAGTTTGCCACGTGGCCATGGTCTTGGACTGAGAAATGCTCTTCCTCACCAGTAGAGGGAGTCATTGCTTTACAGATGCAACAAAAATTTGTAGGGCATCTATGTATATTCCATCCATAAAAGAGATGCATAAATTTAAAGCGACATTTACTTCTATCCAACAAAATGAGTTATATGCAGTATTGCAACCATTATTATTGTGAAAGAACTTTGCAGTGTCATTGATAGCAAATATACAGCACTCTTGATACCCAGACTGGACTCAGCCTATATCCTGGATAAGGCAGATGGTATTACACAGATACCTATGGAAGTTTAATAGACAATGGTCCAGCTTATGTCAGTAAAGTTATTAACTATTCATGGCAGAATTTTCAATTTACATGTCACTGGCCTACCCCAGTCAAGCTATAGTGGAATGAGCAAATCGCTCCCTGACAACTTACTTGCAAAAACAAGAAGGAGGAGTTGAACCAGGAGTTGATGACAAATTACAATTGGCTGTTTATACTGTAAATTATTAGTTGATGATAAATTACAATTGGCTGTTTACACTGTAAATTATTTAAAATTCGATGATGATGGCTTATTGGCTGCTATGATATTCGTAACATCTCCTAATAAGGAGTCTGCAAAGACTGAATCAGCAATAACAAGTGCCCTGAAAGGAGCTAGTAAAGTAATGTGGCACAATGAGAATAAAAACTGGTTTGGTCCTCATGCAGTGTTAACATGTTTGTGTTTTAACAGATGATAATAAAGAAGTTCGGGTTCCAGTGAAAAGGATAAGAGTGATAGAGGACAACTGCCAAGGTGGAGCGGTCACAGGGAGGAAGGAGTCCCTATCAGTGGCAAAAGAAAAAACAACTTCTGGAGAAATTCACTCAACTAGGTCATGACACCTCTCATTCTTCTCGTACTTATCATGATGCTCAACAACACTGCATCCAGCGACCCAGCACCAAAGAAACAACAGAGATGGGCATTCACCACAAATCCACCATGGTGATGTCATGGAGTGAGACAATGCCTAAATTCATCATCCAAGGCAATATTTCTCACATGTTTAAAGATGAAGGACTAGACTATGCTAATAGTGGGACTCCTTTTCAGAGGCACTTTCACCTTTCCAGGACTGGTCGCAGGTTTCCCACTTTGTCCACAGAAGGGTATTTTTGGGAATTGGAATGGGTTTGGTTTAATTACCCATATGTGATTGGAATAGAGGGGTATCCTTGGTGTGCCACTATTGTGGACGGACTAGAAACACTGGATGAGAATGATGCATGACATGCCATAATCTATTCACATGGAGGATGAATGGGGCAATAGTAGTTTAGTCAAATAAGGATTTTGTGGAACCTGCTTTTGGGATGAAATATAGACCATTTTGTAACTTACAAAAGAAGAGAAATGTAACCCTTTGGCATCTGTATACAGGGTTTCTACCATCTGAGAATTGTCACACACATACTTGTCAAGGGACCAAATTGATTATGGGAATCTGTTCCTGTGAAAAGGATTGTTTTCCACTTGACTATTTCTTGGTCTGGCTGTGAGATGGAATTGATATTGCATGGTTGGAGAAATATAAATCTTATCTGAATTCAAATAGAGCTACAGATGTTTTATCCTGTCATATTTGGTATGTCACATGTCCCTGCTTTATTCACCATCTGTAGCAAATTTTTATGATCAGAGGAAGTGGTCAGTGAAAGATATAAGCCCGATGTAAGTACTTAAGATCTTCCTGTTTTTATCTGAATAGGTAATCATCCCATTGATGATTGAATAATTGATGATTGAATCTGCAGAATAAACATTCTTTCTAAATATTATGGCAACAATTGGATAAAGAGAAAAGAATTTTGTGAAACAAGGACACAAACACAATGGTGAATCATTATCCTATAGACTCAATTGGGATACATTCAAGGTACTCTAATAAAGTGTGTCTAATGAACATATGGCTATGGGAAATAACATACATATATGCTTCACAGAAGGATTTAAGAATTACTGGGTATTGGTATAACTGATTACAGACATAGCTGTTATTATATTAGCTATTGAAACTAAATCAAAGTTTAGTTTGGGGAAAAAAATTTCAGTACAATTTTCCTAAAGGCAGGTAACTTGGGGAATATTTTTTTTATGAATGGAAAAGTTCACTGTTTGTTCTGTGGTTCCCAGAGACTTAGAGGGTTTTATGGGGAGAGATGAGAGATTGTGAGACAGGAGTCAGATGCAGTGAGACGTGTTCAGGTAAATGGTATTTGAAAGAAATAGAGGATTTGTTCTGTAAGAGATGTTTGGGAGGAGTGGAATTTGAGCGGAAAAGTGGTCCCTGAAAATAGTGGAGCAAAAGAGAAATTGGAGTGTAGTATTGTCTAGATTTAGATGAATAAAAGATGGTCAAAAGAGACCTTTTACGTATTAGAGAAAACACTGGATATGGAGGATGTGAAGGAATGGAAATGGTCTATGTGTGTTGCCTGATTGTTTAGAAGGAGAAGGTTCATAGCTTATGAGGTTTGGAAAGTTTTCAGGAGAACCCTTGTTTAGTGGAGAGATTGTGAAAATCATAGAAGGTTTTGTTTTTGACACAGAGTATTGGAGTACCAAGAATGAGGAAATTGAATTTTAAAATTATTTTTGAGGGTAGAAGAAGAGGAACAGTATCATTCTCTAACATTTATTTTTCTGTATTTACATCTCAAAATAGGAGAAATAGCATAGACTTGTATAAGAATACTAAGGGTACAAGGGGTGAATGATAATTTAAAATTGTGTCAGAGGACAGGAGAACGGAAACAGGAAAGATTTCTACAAAAAGATAGCACAAAGATAGCATCCAGACCAGAAAACTGCATCACATGATGCAGATCATCATCCCAGATTTCTGTATGAGATGAGACTTCTAAATGGACAGTCCACTGATTTACTTTTTTTCTTTTGGGTCACTGTATACATACTAAGAGGACTTTTGATTTATCAGTGCATCAATCAACATTTTCCCTTTCCTCCTTCCTACATTTGTTCAGTTATCTATACTTAATTAAAGGGAGATATATGAAGGGAAGAATTAATATGGAAAATGGAATGAGGAAGAATTTTTTTAGAATTCAGAAGGATGTGGAAACAAAAATTTGAAAAAAAAAAAAGAGGTGGAATTGAAACAAATAAACTTTTGTTTCCACAGAAATTTCACAGTATATGACTTGAGAAATCTAGGGGATTCATATATACCAGAAATTATTTTTCAGGAAATTTAGGAAAAGGTATTGATTGCAGAAGACACTAAGAACATGAGAGTGGTACTAGATTCTCTTCTAGCAGAAGAAGAGGGGAAATTGAGAGACATAAGGGAGACATTTGCTTCCATAAGTTCAGAATAACAATCACCAGAATGGGAAACATAATGAAGGAGCTGTGTCTCACACAGAGGACAACTGGTAGAGCAAGGACCCAACTGGCTTTTGTCTGGTTTTCAAGAGATTAGCACAATACCATGGAAACACATTTGTTATTTGGCATGAAGAAATTTATCTAGCTGTATGACTCCAAGACAGTTCTGTTTACCTCAGTTTACTGTTTTGTAAGGGGATGATAATAGAACCCACTTCTCAGGCATATTGTGAGGATCACATGATTTTCAAGTGTTTGACATAGGGCAAATTCTATCTAAATGTTAATGGTTTATTGTCTCTTTGTAATTGCTTCATATTTGATAACTCTATGTAGGTTTTTAGATATGACCAATATACAATAACAATGTTGATGAGATGAATGATTTTCTGTGTCAGGTAATTTGGAAGCTCATTCAACTAAATTAAAGTCATCCGATTGATAATGGGTTTGTTTCAGGTTTCAAATGTAATATTGTTAAAAATATGGTTATATTCCTAAATGTTCTTATACTCTGTAGTTTGTTAAACAATTTTTTCAGCTATTTTGTCAAGCAAGTTCTTTTGTAATCTACATATTTGATTAAGAATTGTATCATTAAAAAATGAATGGGTTAGGAAGCAGATAGGTCATTCTATCAACCCTGCTGACCAGCTGTTGGTAGTATTCTGGAGTACTGGAGAGATGTATACAAACTAATTAAAAGTCACCAACTCTAAGACCACACTCAGATTGCAGGACTGCATCTGATGTTTCCAGAGCAACAAAAGGAGACAAATTTGTGAATTTTAATTTGCTTTAACTTTTTTCCTTTGTGCATTTTTTCATGTAAGTCCTACTTTTGACTTTGTCAAAGCATCTGGGTGTGTGTGTGTATGTGTGTTTATGTGTGTGTGTGTGTGTGTGTGTCCATCTTTCCTTTCTCCTCCTATATTGTCTCCTGTCTAAAGTCCAAAATTTTGAAACTCTTGATAAAGTGTTTCTCATATCAGTTAGTGATTCATTGAGGAGGTCACTCTTCTCAAGAATCAAATGGTGGAATGTGAGAAATTGTTAATAATAAAGAATATCTTGGGGAGATTCGGAGCCCAACTTTTGCCTCTACAAAGTCCTGACTTTTTCAGTTCTTGAAGACATTACTGATTATGAGATTGGATTCACTTTCTCATTTATGGCCCCACCCAGGGGAAGCTATTGTATTCAGCTCAGGATTGGGTGGAGCATACCTTCTTTGAATTGATAGTTATGGGTGTTATGATAAAGAGATACTTTCCCACTAAAACATACTCAGCCCTTCATGTTAAGGTAATCTACCTCTAATTACATTAAAAAATTAGATTTAATTCATTTATCACCTCCTGTTTTGAGGGGTCTATAAGCTGTGATTCCTCCACCATGATTGTCTTTGGTCTAAGAGAGACAGCAAAATGAGCATCCTTTTATTAACGTGCTGACCTTGTTAATAAAATGATTGAATTACCCAGAACAATGTTTCTGAATTTTTTAAATTTTAATGAGAAAACAAGAGTATCCAGGAGAAGTGGGTGACAAGAGCAGAGGTATCAGTAAAAATAAGGACTGAAAGAAAGTCATTAAATGTGTCGATTAAGAGATCATTGGTATCAATGGATCAATGGATAGCATTGTATGTGACTCATTAGATGGGAAGCCAGTCTGCAGAAGTTCAGAAGAGATAGCAAAGGAAGTGCAGACATTGATTGTAGACAACTTTCTCAAGAAATATGCCCACCAAAAAGAGGTGAGAGATAGGATGACAACAGTGATAGATGGATCAGAGGAGGATTTTTTGTGGGTAGAGAGATACAGTCTTTTTTTGGAAGCAGTAGGAAAACGTACAGTATACAGGGAGAAACTGAAGATAATATAGTAGAGGATGGGTTAGGATTTCTTCTGCATGTATGTAGAAGGTTTTCTGTCTCTTCTGGGAGCCTGGGTTGGAGGAGAAAGTGGGGGAAGATATTTGAGTAATATGAAATGAGGAGGAGGGGAGAAAAGCAGTTGAGCTCTTGGCCTCGATTTTTTCAGTGAAATATAAGTCAAGGTTCTCATCTGTGGGAGAGGAAGAGGGAAATGTGGAGGTTTTTGAAAGGATGAAAAGATTTGAAAGATCTATAGTGAGTAGGCTAGTGACTGGCTTAGGGAGGTGTGAAAGGATTGTCTTGCCATAGAGGGATCAGATTTGATCTGTGTCAAACACCTTTGACATCTATACATGTCAAATCATTCTGATAGTGAAAGTGTTCAATACCAGGATATTTTCTGGAATGAATCTATTTTTTACTGGTTACAGGTAGGACCCCATTAACAAAGTAGGCAGAAATCTGGGACATTGACTGTTATTGTCCCCATGAATTTTAGGATTCCCCACTCCCCAACATAAAACAAATATTCTTTAAAAATGCACATACCATAACAATCTTTTTTATTTAAAAGTCTTTGGAAAATGAATTTACAATGCTTATTTGCATGTTAACCAAAAATCAAGGTACAAAGGATTTGCAATCATATATTTCTATTTTCAGTCAAGGTCAAGAGGTAATATTAACAGTGTCACAATCATATTAACTCTAAGTATGCTTTTGAAAAATGAATTTGAAAGTTATGTAGGGATTTACAGTTTTTAATCAAGTCAGTAGAGGGTGCTTGTCCTCTGAAAATGTAACCTGTGTAGACTTTAAACTGTTCGTAGAAATACATATTGCACTGGTAAGAATTCCAGCAGCAATATATATACTATATATATAGTATATATAATATATAAAAGAAAATATAAAAGATTAAACTTAGCTACAAACACTATCAAAAAATTAAACTAGAGTTGGAGCAAACCCCATTATTTTTAAAAAACAGGGCTTACACAGCAGTCTTGTTTAGATAGGAAAATAAAAACTTAATTTCAAGCAAGCTAAATTCAGTGCCTCCCCACAGGCTCATTACTTTAATTAGGATCCAAGAATTGATCAACACAAACGAATTTAAAAAATAAAATTGCATGCAGCTCATAAGATTTTTATTTTATTATTATAGTGTTTTATACTACTAGTGAACAATAACTTTTCCTCCTGGGTTCCTTTTACCTCTTGGGTTATCCTATAAGATAAGATTCCTACATTTTTCCCATTAGTGTATTGGAGATAATCTCTCTTCCAGATTAAAGAAAAGCATTCTGTGTACTTCTTCTTATAAGGCATAGGAGTAATTTTACTTTGCTCTAAATTTAGGTATTACTAGTCAAGATAAAGTGTGGAAGAAATTCTATAGCAATCCTTTTCTCACAGGTACTGCCATCACCACTTATGACTCCAAGAGCATCCTGTGACCTTAGATCATTTCATTGGTAATTGGTTTGAAAGGATGCTCTTTAGAAACAGAAAAACTTTAGATTTTTTTTCTAATTGAAGCTCAGAATTACTTACTCCTAAATTATTTTCCTGAAATGCAGTGCCTTGGAAATCCTCAACTAAATGGATTTTTTCAGTGAATCTTAGTTTTTCATTCTGCTGAGTTGGGTAAGTCCAGTCCATCTGATGACTGAGGGAATGCAGTGTGGTATTCAGTGTCCTTAGTTCCCTGATCTTGTGCCTATCAGTAGGGTGGGGTTGAGAAGAAGAGAACAGGAAAAGGGAAGGGAAGGGAAGGGAAAGCTCAAATAATTTACAATTAAGTGGAACTATGCTCATTTTCCAGTCACCTATACTTGGGGGTCACCAGGTCACTTCTCAGAAAAGATCTGTAATGTGGCTAAGTTGGAACATGCCTTCCTTTCCGATTGATGAACCAAAGCACATTTTCTGCTTTGAATGAAATGAAAATTCCACTACTTTGGAAAGAGGATAACAATGAACCTTGAACAGGAGAATGCTGAATCAAAAGGTTGATGCACATATGAAGGATGCTTAAGGCCACATGTGAACAGCAATTTGGTGAGTAGAAAATGGGCACGAGACGTCTTCAGTTTTCAAAGCTAACACATACACTACAAGGAAATATTTGATGGCAAAAGGAAGACAACATTCTGTTATGTTCTGCCTTGATATAAACTCCTGATGATTGCAAAGCTTCTGCAAAGCACCCAGAAAAATGTCTGCAGCATTCTGGGTATCCTCAAACTAAATAAAGACCAAAGCTATATTGACCACAAAATGATGGTCCTATTTCCTTTAGTGAAGGTTGAGATTCAGTAGCATATTGTAAGGAGAACAGACCTTTGGGTCTAAAAATGGAGCTAAGATCTTTGGATCATTTACTCTGATGTCATAGAATAAGGTAAACATTTTAAGTAGATGTTGAGGACTCTGGTTATGAAACTTACTCTTCAGTAAGTTTCAACTATAAGCAACTTTGTATCTCCACTGTCCTGACAAAACTATATCTTTTATACTTACCGAATAAAAGTGTCAGCACTGCATTCTGGATCTTTGGACCACTTCGAGTTTTAGAGCTCATTTCTCATTTTTCAAATGAGGAGACTATTTGAATCCCAGAGACATGAAGTCTCATAGTCACTCAGCAAAATGTGGAGTAGATCTCAGGGATCTGAGTTATCAGTCCTAGAGCATCAAGCTACTCTTGGAAATTATATTATAAGGTGTGAAATAGAAATTGTGGAAGTGAAAGGACAGGTAGGAGATCAAAAGAAAACAGTCGGGCAACCAAAATCAAGGGGAATACTGATGAAAAATTACATTTGAATTTTGTGTTTTTCTCCTGTACTGTATTGTTATTTTCCAATGACTTTGGTATTGTAGTTTTCCCAGTCTACCTGGGATGAACTTTAATATCACAAACTAGGTAATGAAAGGACAAAAAAACCTCTTAAAGTGCTTCTTTGGGTATGCCTCTTATCATATTATAATTGCCACTCTGATTATCTGTGTCTATGTCATATCTTTCTACATCGATTATAAGCTTATTAAGGAGAACTGTCTTACTTATCTTTCCATCTCCTTCTGGACATATCAACAATGCTTCACACATAATAATAGTCATATAAGTATTGTTGAATTGGGAAAAGGAGGAGTTTGTTTCAATCTCATAGCAGCTAGACTACATTATACTAAGGTGGAGATCTTCCAGATTCCTTTCTCACCTCTTCAATACCCCTTCCTTAGCCTCGTGTATCACGGGAAATTATGCCTTCTTTTGTTTCTTTCCTTTTCTACCCAACTTCCCACAGCAAAACAAGCAACATTTGATGACTACGAAGACAACAGTTGCCACACAGGCAAGTAGGAAGCCTATCACGTCCAGGGAGTGGTACTGGTACCAGGTGAGGTCATGGGCAGCAGGTCTAAGATGCTTAGCACCTTTGTGACGCATCACAAACTCGATCCAGAAGACAGCTCGGTCTAGGGGTTTCACAGGTTGGTCATGGTGAATTCTTGATAATCTCATAGCATTCTCTTTGTATCTGAAATGGAAACACACATACAAAGCAGAAGACAGTGAATTATTTCTTTTCCCTCTTAGAATACCTACAAAGTGGTCAGATGGCAGATATTCCTATTCTGAGTTG
>JAQQSK010016987.1:0-10263 GCA_028658325.1 Potorous gilbertii | reverse complement strand
CAGGATTTGGCTTAAGGAGGGAATAACACACACTCAATTGGATATGGAAGTCTATTTTACCCTGTAGGAAGGTAAGGGGGAAGGGGATAGGAGAGGGAAGATAATAGAAGGGACAGCAATTTTGGGAAAGGGATAATCAGAAGCAAACACTATTGTGGGAGGACAAGTCAAGGGAAAGAAGGGAATAAATGAAAGGCAGTACAGAACAGAGGGAAATATGGTTATTCTTTTACAGCATAACTATTGTAGAAGTGTTTTTCATTGTTACACATGTATGAACTATATTGAATTGCTTGTTTTCTCAATGCAGGTGGGTAGGGAGGGAGGGAGACAATATGGAACTCAAAGTTTTAAGAATGAATGTTAAAAATTGTTTAGCGTGCAACTGGAAATTGAGCTATACAGACAATGGAGTATAGAAATCTATTTTGCTCTACAGGAAAATAGAGGGGAAGGGGGATGGAAGAAAGGTGAGTAATAGAAGAGAGGACAGACTGGAGGAAGGGATGGTTGGGGTGCACGCTGTCCTGGGGTGGGGGGTGAGGAGAGATGGGGAGAAAATTTTGAATTCAATTCTTGTGGAAGTGAATGTTAAGAACTGAGAAATAAATAAATTATTTTTTAAAAAATGAAGTGTCTTAAATTTAATTCATTTTTGTAAATTTTGGGGGGAGTTTCTGCAATGAAATTTTGATGCCACAATATTGCACTATGTAACCATATAGTATCATATTGTACACAAGTCATTACACACCTATTTCTGCCCGTGCATGCTGGACTTCCCAACAATGAACAACACTCGCCTGCCAACACTTTTTTGTTAAGACCTGTCAGCTGACTTGACTGCTGATTGGTTATAACTTGCATTTGATGTGTTCATTTGGAAAATACTATAGTCATTACAATTTTAAGTCTGTTACATAACAGATTAAACATAGACAAGCGATTTTTCAAAATTTTCTTATCTTTTCTTCTTTCCTTGTGCTTCTATCACCCACTTATTTTTAATCAACACCCCTAATTGTGCCTGCGGTTGCTATTGCCCCTCTGGATCATTCCAGGGCCCCCAAGGAAGTGGTATAGCCAACTTTGGGGATCTCAGCCTAGAGTACTGACTTGTGTGTGTATGTGTGTGTGTGTGTGTGTGTGTGTGTGTGCGTGTGCATGCAGGTGTACATGGAAGGCAAATTCCTGCAGGCCACTACCTAAGGTGGTGTCTGCTGTTGCCATACCTCTCTACCAGGGATGCCTCTTCATTCAACCCCTGGGAAAGCAGCAGCTGGACTCTGCTTTTCCAGATTAATGTACCTCATTGGGACATTTCCCTCTCCCCACCCTACCTACCTACTTACCTACCTACCTACCAGCATTTAAGTTTGTTCTCTACTTGCTAAATCTAAAGAAAGGAGCTGTCCCTTTGGCTAAGAGGGAAGGAGACCACTGCAACAAGAGGAGAAGCCTAGCAGTCTATATGCTATCTAAGAAATAGAACTGGAGACTACAGACCTGGTCAATCATAAAAAAAGATTGCCCTCTTCGTTTATCTCATGAGCCTGTGTAAGCCCTTTAAACAATAGGGGCACTGTGTGCTGAGGCCCTCAGTAATAATTTAGGGGAGGACAACTGGGCTTTTCCCCAGGGCACTGAAGTGTGGATGACAGATTTAGCCCCAACTAAGGGCATGATTCTTTCCCATTGGGTATCTTCATCACAGGTGAGCTCTTCTTTCAGAGGCCCTGCCTTTGGCCACAGTTGACTTGCCCCAAGAGAGACTTCCTCCCTGGCAGCTTCAGTTCAGTATTCCTCCTCTGCACAATACTTTCATCTCCTTCTTCTAGGAGCAAACATTCCTAGTTATAACTCTGCCAAGGACAGAGAGATTGGAGCCAACAACACCCCACCCCCACCCTGACAATGGGAACGTAATCTATTGGTGAGCTTCTCCCCTTCACGTGGTTTTATTTTGAAAATGTGAACTTTACAAATGTCAGGGAATAACAGAATTCTTGGCCTGGGACTACTCAGGACCTATTAGAATTCCCTCTGATGGCAACATTATGGCTGGGTAATAGCCCGTCACCACCCCATTCTGAATAGGCCACGAATATTTATGCTGCCTGTTGGAGCAGTCACTGTATTTAACTTGAGAGTTCGTAAATAAAACTGTAAGGTTGCCAAAAATATACCACACCCAGGAGGAAGAGGAATAGTGGAGAAACACAGAGGGAGGGGCCTTGGATATGAAAGAGGCAAGGAATAAATAGGGCCAGTGTCAGGGGGAAAAATAGATTTAGAAAAATGTGATCCCTAGAATGATAAAATTTCCCCTGTTTTCCCCACTTCAGCCTGCAACTGTGACAGTGAAACTGGGCTACACAAGTCATTTGAAATTAGAAGAGTCAAAGTACAGGCTGAGGAGGGTGCTGTCACACTGATCTTATATGACTCCTTTGCCTTGGTCTCTGTGCTGAGATGGTTGCCTTCTCCTCTAAGTATTCCTTAGCTGGATCCACTGGAAGCAGCTGCCGGAACAGAGCATTGGCTGTAACAACTCCTTCCTGTCTCAAGGAGATGGAGACCCTGATGGAGCAGTAGCATAGTGCAGAGGAGTCTGCTTGGAGTCAGAGGACCTGGGTTCAAATTCAATCTCTCTGGACTCCAGTTTCCTTATCTGTTGTTTGTCCTTCACTTTTGAAGAGGACTGATGACATCATGCTGTGATGTCTTGACATGTGTAAATTGGATTTAAGTGAGGCAGAGCTGCACAAAGTCATCAGTCTCACTCTCTCCTCTAAGTCATCAAAGTCTACTGGCAGGACAAAAGTCAAGACAGATGGTGATGGCCCTGGATGCAGTGGATGACCTTGGTGTCTTCAATGTCTGATCAAGCACTGAGAGCTTCACATCACCTGCTCCAGCAGCTTTCATGGCCATTGGAACAAGCTGTTCTCATCCACCCATTTTATGAGGGATCATCTTCACATGCGTGGGGTATTAGGGGCAGCCCCCTAATTCACTGATGGGTTTGAGTCCTGTCTATTACCCTCAATGTGATTTAGCCTGCCTGCTGAGATGGTTTACCAGGTACCAGGCACTGCACATGCTTCAGCTTCTTGGAGCTACAGGTGAGAGCTGAGTGCTACCAAAGGGGGATGAGCAGCTCTGACAAGGGCTCAGCAAGCCCTCACACCAAAGGTGTTAGCCCTCCTTGAACATCCTGTACACCCCAAAACTTGATACAGTGATCAGATATGACAATACATACAGTTTGCTGCCTTTTGGCTATACCAGTCTGTATAAGGTTCCACCCAGCTATGACACTCTATGTTCTAGGGCTCCTCCCAGTTTTGACATTCTGTGTTCCGAGGCCCCTTCTAGCTCTGGCATTCTGTGTTCTAGCTCTGGTGTTCTGTGTTTTATGACCCTTACTATGACCAAGGCCCCTCCCAGCTTTGCCATTCTGTGTTCTTAGGCCCTATCCCAGTTTTTTCTAACATTTAACTCTAAATTCTATAAGGGATCAAGCTTTTATGCTGATCATTGTCATATGTATAGATTCATAGTCATGTTCAGATGACTGGTAAGCAGGATTACCTGGCTGTAGTGAGAAATGTGATGAGTAATGAGGACTGAAGGTAGCTAGGTTAATTGGTGGAGCTCCTTGAAACTCATGATTAGGAATCTTAATTTGATTCAAGAGACAATTCCACTTGGGCTATTGCTCATTAAACAAAGGGCTCAGTGCCACATAATACATTAAATGGTTAGACTGGCATAGCTGGAGAGATGCAATGCCCAGTATGTTACCTGTGAGTGCAAGTTTTTAGCGGTAGCACCAGCCAATGTGCTGGCTGAATACCCAGCTGTGTGTCTATGCCCGAGGCAAAATTCCTGGGTCCTCATAGTCCTGTTCCAAATGGACATGGGATAGAGACCATCTCTGTTTATTCAGTGTTGCCAGAAGGGTATAGAATTAAAGCCAAGACAGGCTTTGGAAGGACAGGGAGGGAAAGTTGGTCTTTTGATGGTTCATATCCTCTCTAGCTTGGGTCCATCTTGAATCTAGGCCCCAGAAGCTGTCCATTCTGACTCCTAGCCTCAACTAGGGCTTTCTATAACACAGCTGTGCCATAATCACCATTTTGACTTATACTAGTCTAAAAAGTTTATCAAGATTCCTCTTCTGAGTCTCATTATTTTCACATGTAAAATGGAAATTAATTTCAACTCAACTCAATAAGCATGTGTACTTTGATGACCTCTAAGGATATTTTTCAGCTCTAAGTCTATGATCCTATGAACTGACTATATGCAAAGCACTATACTAGATTGGGGTAAAAACAATATTGAGGAGAAATGTGGTCCTTGCCCATCCAGAGATTATATTCTAGTAGGGAGATAAGACAGACTAACACAGTTCCCTAAAAAAAGCAGCATTATATAACTGTGTCAGAAAAGTGCTCTATGAGGTCTGAGATGGAAGAACCTTACCAGTGGGAGAATCAGGAAAAGAATTCTTGGAGGAGATCGCAGTTGTATTGAGCTTTAAAAGTAGGTTAGAAAATATTAATGGAAGCACTTTTGTGGTAGCAAAAAACTGGAAGCCAAGTAGGTGCCAATCAATTGGCTGACAAAATTGCAGTACATGAATGCAATACAGTATTATGGTACTATTAAAATGGAGAATATGAATAATTTGGAGAAATTTGGGCAAGGCTGGTTTAGATCAAAGGATCGAAGAGATCGAAAGTTGGAAGGGACCTGGGATGACTCTGGACAGACTGCAGGATCTGAAGTTAGGAAAATGAGTTCAAATCTAGCCTTTGATACTTACTAGCTGGGTAACCTTGGGCAAGTCATTAACCTCTGTCTGCCTCACCTGTAAAATGAGGATAGTAACAGCATCTATCTCCTAGGATTGCTGCGAGGCTCAAATGAAATAATAATTGTAAAGCACCTATCACGTAGTAGGTGACAAATCAATTTTTATTCCCTCCCTTCTACCTCAGGAACTATCTAGTCCAACTATCTCATTTTACAGATAACGAAACTGAGTTTCAGGGAGATTAACTGATACTAAGAGAAATTAAAAAAAAAACACAGGACAACAATATATACAATGATTACCAAAATATAAACAAACCCCAAAAAGCATAAAAAAAAAACCAACCTTAAATCCAAGCAGTCATCATGATTAATCTTGTTCTTGGAGAACAGAGCGTGGAATACCTCTCCTGAGAGGTGGGGTCCTCGGAATGCAGAATGTTGTATATGCTGATAAGGTAAAGCTTTGGTCACATGACTTCAGGTAACTGCTTTTCTTTGTTTCTTGGATGAAGAGTGGAAGGTAGGACATTGCAGACACAGGGGGAAAGTCATGTGTAAATTCAGAAATAAATACTTCTATCCCCAATCTTAGAGTATTATTGGGAGGGAAACATTTGGTAGAATGTGCAGAGCAATGTAAAGGTTTCTCATGGGTCTATGGATTTAGAACTGAAAGGAACTTTAGAGCCATCTAGTTCAACCCATTTATTTTATAGATGAGGAAACTGAGACCCAAGGAAGCAAATAACTGTCTCATAGTCACACAGATCATAAGTGGCAGAGTCAAAACTCAAACCCAGATCCTCTTATTCTAAATCCGTTGGTCCCTTTTTCACTTTTTCACCCTAGGAGTAGGAATAGGAGCAGAAGTACTGACTAGCAGGATCTTGTCTAGAGTTTCCTAATTAACATCTGCTGTTCTTACTTGAGGGGTAGCTAGGTGGCTCAGTCGATAGAGTGACAGCCCTGGAGTCAGGAGAACTAGAGTTCAAATCCAGCCTCAGACACTTCCTAGTTGTGTGAACCTGGACAAGTCACTTAACCCTGTTTGCATCATTTCCTCATCTGTACTGCGCTGGAGAAGGAAATGGAAAACCACTCTAGTATCTTTGCCAAGAAAAACCCAAATGGGTCATGAAGAGTCTGACACAACTGAAATGACTCAACAACTTCCTTAGAGTTACCAGTCCAGTCAATACTGTATGAGGGAGATAGAGGTTGTGTGGAATCCATTCTGTTCATTGGAAGGGAAGAAGATAACACCCCGCAGTGGCTAACTCAGGGATAGCTGCCATCATGGGTCAGTGGGAGCCCAGTGAGCTATGGGAAACAGCCTTGGTGCACCCAAGCTCTCAGTCTTTCTCTGAACTTGAGAATCCAACCCTGAGGACAGGACTTAGGCCTTTGCCTTTTACTATGAATAAAGATGGGGGGAGGGGGAGGGAGTCATACAACCTCCTAGAATGCAATGCTGTTTGCCAATAATAGCAAAAATAGTAACAACACCTAGTCACTGTGGAGGCCTTTTGTCTTTTTTCAATGCACCTGAAGATCAATTAGGTCTTTGTTCACTCTCCTAGTAGGACCAGCCATGGAGTAATGTACAAAGGCATTTGGACCAGGGACCATTCTAGATTCATTGTTTCTGAAACAAATTTCCTGATGGCACCCCCTCCTCTCTATCCACTTCTGCTCCTGTCGAAAACCTCATCCAATATGTTATAGCGTGGAGGCCAATGGGAGGATCTCCTTGAGGGTCTCCTTCCTCAGACACAGCTTAGGGTGGGAGGGGACTTCCCTGACTCTATTACTGCTTTCTGACTGAGCAAACCTGACAGTGAGACAAGAGAGTAAATTGGAGTCCAAATCTTAGCTGATAGGATTACCTAGTGGGAGATGAACAGAGGGTTAAGGGAGGATTGTATTAGACCCATGCAGGAAAGATGGGAGAGGATGGGAAAGCATTAGTCTTGGGGAGTAAATCCCCATAGGAATCATGCATCTATCTTAACATGGAGTGGTGCCCTATTTTTCCTTCTCAGGCATGACTCCCTCCTCCTCAGGCCAAGTGACCCCTTCTCATCAACTCTACTGTTATTGGGGAGCACATGACAAGTCCAATTGAGGGGTGGGGTTTAGGGGAAATATTCACTCTCTGTTTGTTCAGCTTTGAGCAGACAGAAATACATGCCTGGGAAGACCATGTCCTGGACAGATGCCACTCATCCAAGGAGTGCTGGAAAAGGCTGAATGATAGGGGATGTAAGTTGGTTTCAGGAGACAGGAAGCTTCCCTTGTGGGTGATGGGGCGAGTAAATTGAGCAGCTGGGTGGGGGGAGGGGACTCGGCTGGGAGGAAGGGAGGGGAGGCAGGATGCAATGACCCAACTTCAAATGTGGCCCGAGGGCAGCAGCCGGAACACCAGCTTGGCCTGCCATGGGGGCATTAAGTAACCACAAGTGGCCAGAGCTCCTGCCTTCCATCTCAACCCAGTGACAAACATCGTGTTCATAAGCCATGATAGATGAGCCTAATATGGGATCCGAGGCATCGCACTGGCAGCGGCCAGCCTAGCCTGCTGGCTCTGATTTGCCCATATATTTATTTATTTATGTATTCTCTATGATGGCAAAAGCCCAAAGACAATAAAAGAAATTGAATTGCATATCAGATGGGGCATCAGAGAGAGAGATATGGCCATAAATCGCACTGTATTTATTCCATAAATATCAGCACCTCCTGAATTGCCACTGCCCGTTATGAAGTTATAATAAGTAAGCTAGTCCTCTATTCAATTGCCTTCAGTCCCCCCACCTCTACCAGGGCTGTAAACATGATGCTACCGAAGATAAATAAATGAGCTGGGTATAACTAAAATCAGGCTGGGGGCCCTCTTGAGGCTCTGTGGCTCCACCCAATCTATCCCTCCTCTGGACTCCCCTAGCACTTAACCATTTTTACTACTCACAAAACTGGGGAGAAGAGAGGAACAGAGAAACTGGGTCCCAACTACCAGGAAAGTGAGGTTCTAGACCTAAGTTCTAGGTTATGGGCAATATGTTTTGGACCTCCAGCTTCCTGGGTACATGAAAGAAAACAGATCAATTTCTTAGAATTTTTGAATTGAAAAAGACCCTAGAATGCAGACCACATGGGCACAACCAGGGATCCAGCCCAATTCAGCTGTGGAAGCCCAAGGACAGTAACTACTTCAGTAGTTCTAATGAGGGCACCAGCTTCTCTCCCATAACAAGGTTGTCTGAAGGCAGCAGAAAAAAGAAAAGGGAGGCTGAACCTCTGGTCTGGTGTTCTAGGCTACCCCATCATATGCTACTTGTCTTGGAAGATAGAAAAAATGAGCAGCCATAGGAGCAGTCTGGCATTTCTGGATGATTTTCTCTGAGTATCTGTGTTTGTGTTCCCTTGCATCACATATGTCTCTGGGAAGGGGTTACCAGGGATTATTCTGTGTCACAGGGTCTGAAACAGATGTGTCATTGAAGATATCTAACCCATCCCTTATTATTTTGAGAGCTCTGGATCAGAGGCCACAGGAACCTCATACAATATTGGGTCACAGGATGATAAAGCAAGAAGAGGTTTAAAGTCTAGTTAGTCTAATTTGACCCACTGTGCAAAAATTCCTTCTCAGTAGCTCAACAATTAAGAAAGTAGAGGTGGAGGATAGAGGTGGTAGGCTTGGTTCTGCTTAAGAAGGATACTATAAATTTCCCTGGTTGGCTTCGTCTTATTCAAAAGGCACTGTTGTGATTCTTACAAAAGCACAACCAAGCTCTCGCAGGGCATCTAATCCCTAGCTCCTCTGCCATACCAAATACCTCCAAAAACTGATGAATTGGCCCACCTGAAACCATTAGTTGGTCTTCTCATTGGTCACAGGCAAAGAGGCATCCACCCAAACTAAGTGTGAATCTGCCAATCCATTCCTAGACCCAGTCTTTCAGACTCTGCCAACTCATCCTAAGCATGTCCAAAACAGAACTCATTATCTTCTTCCCTCAAACCAACAACCCTATAAATAGGCTTCCCTATTTCTGTCATCCAGGGTCTCAAATTCAGAACCCTAGTTCATACCCAACTCCTCAATCTCCCTTCACATAGCCAAGCAATTGCCAAATATTGCAAATTCTAATTTCACAAAAACTCTTACGTCTATTCCCTCTCTTGGGATTCCACTCAAGCCTGTCCCTTGGTGGAAATCAGATGCACACATGATCTTTTACCAACAAAGAGGCCTTGGACCACAATGGCAATCAGAGTTTTGGCTCCTGTCCCAAAGTTTAAGAGTTGGCATGTTGAGAACAGAAAGGGCCAAGGTTGTTTCCCATTTTCAAGCAGCTGTGGAATCCAAGTGGTCACAGTACGTGGGAAGCATTGTACCCAGCTGTGCCACTACTGAGCCAATGGGGTGCCCTTTGAAATGCCCCTCTCCCATCCCTCCACAGAGATGAAGGCTCTTGATATGAGGGCTTCTCTCCATGTCTTTGTGACTGCCTATGCCTCCCTAATGAGTCTCATCTCTGCTTTTCACAGAAAAGTAACTGTTCTCAGACCCTAGATGTTGTGTCCATGGCTCCCCACCCCACCCCTATTTCTACCCCCTCTGCTCTCAGATAGCTTGCATGGGATAACTGACTTTGGCCTCAAACTTGGCCTTCACCTATTATCTACGTAACATCAGACTAATCACTCCATACCTCTGGATCTCTTTCCGAATTTCTTACATGCCATGTTTCTTCCCTTATTTCTTTCCTTACTTCCCTCTCTCCCTCTCCTTCACATCATGTCTGTGTGTGGCCCTTTCTCTTTCTATCTCTTTATCTCTCTTTCTGTCTCTGTTTCTCTCTCTCTCTCTGTTTTTCTCTTTTCTATCTGTTTCTCTCTCTTGCTCTTTCTCTCTCTCTCCTTCTCCTTTTTCTCTGTTTCTTTCTCTCACCATGTCTCCCTCTCCCTGTCTCTCTCTCTCTTTTCCTTTGGCTAATAAGAGGGAAAGCCGACCCAATTTATTTGGCAACAAATAGGAAGCAGTTGTGATTAAGAAGAGGGTGGGGGGGAAGTTTTAAGGAGGAAAAATACCTTGGGTAATGTGATCTTCTGAGTCTTTATATTCTGAAATGTATCGTTCTGGACTCCAGCAGAAGGGCTGATTTAATATCTTCATGGAAAATAGTGCACCTGATCCAATTACCACAGGGATTTTTGATACAGTCAGCAGTCAAGATGAAAGATTCAGAAGCACACACTGGAGAAGTAAACACAGAGACTGAATTACTTCCCTTCCCCTGGGAAGAGTTAATCGCTTCAGGTCGAGGCCGGGTCACTGTGGGCTAGCCAGGAAAGAACTGAGTGCGGGCCAAGCTGCAAGGATCAACAGGAGCCAGGCTGGCCCCAGATCCTTGCTGTCCAGGATGGATC
>JAQQSK010016986.1:0-10263 GCA_028658325.1 Potorous gilbertii | reverse complement strand
GGTTTCTCAGAAAGTCATTGGCCTCCATCTGTTCCATTCTAATTTTGAGAGAACTATTTTCTTCAGTGAGCCTTTGCACCTCTTTTTCCACTTGGCTAATTCTGCTTTTGAAAGCATTCATCTCCTCATTGGCTTTTTGACCCTCTTTTGCCAATTGAGTTAGCCTATTTTTCAAGGTGTTATTTTCTTCAGCATTTTTTTGGGTCTCCTTTATCAAGGTATTGACCCGTTTTTCATGCTTTTCTTGCATCTCTCTTATTTCTCTTCCCAGTTTTTCCTCCACCTGTCTAACTTGATTTTCAACACCTTTTTTGAGCTCTTCCATGGCCTGAGCCCATCGGATATCTATTTCAGATGTTTGGGATAGAGAGGCCTTGGCTCTTTTGTCTTTACCTGATGGTAAGCAGTTTTCTCCCTCATCAGAGAGGAAGGTTGGAATCATCTGTTCCCCAAGAAAATAACCTTCTATGGCCTTATTTGTTTTCCCTTTTCTGGGCATGTTCCCTGCCAGTTACTTGACTTCTGAGAGTCCTCACCACCCCTGGCCTAGATCTACCCAACTAGTGCTTGGGGTGTGAGAATCAAATGCTGCTCCCCAGCCTCAGGGCTTTTGGCGGCAGGCCTGACTGCTATTCAATGGGAGCTTATCTGCTGGTGCTCAGGTGGGGGCACAGCAACCTCTCAGGTTCAGTTCCCTCAGGGGTTTTATGCAGAGACCTTTTTTAATGGCGTTCCTCCCTGCTCCAGGAGCCTCTGGGCGCCTGCTGCTTCTGTCTCTTCCACTCCCTCCCGAGGGGGCCTGAGTCCCAGGCACACCCTGCTCGCCTCTCAGTCCATCCAGACGTCTCTTTCACTGACTTGTGTGTCTGTGGGTGGAGGGAGCTTCACGGCTCCTGGAGATTCCATCCCTGATGCCTGCTCGGATCTGCTCGCTCCTCTCTTTGCCACGCAGCCAAGGCAGGGCAGGGCTGGGCTCCAGTCCCGTTTGGTGCACCACGGAACTTTGGGATCGGTTTTTCAGGGCTCTCTGGAACAGAAATCTCCTTCACACCGTTGCTGCGTGGCTCCACTGTTCCAGAATTTGTTGGGAGTTCTTTTTATAGATAATTATGGTCTGTGGGTTCAGAGCTAGCGTATATGAGTCTTTCTACTCCGTCATATTGGCTCTGCCCCCCTCTGTATATTCTTATGGGAAAGTATGACACAAACTTTGGGGAGGAAAATTTTGGATGAATTATCTTGCAGTGGCAAGCATCAATTTCTTAATTTCTTAAGCTTGTCTAACTAATAGACATTAACTGAAAGATTTTAATGGGCAAACATTAATATAGGTTTGTCAGCTATAACTTTGGAAAGACTAACTCCTTAGAAATATTTCTACAAATCTTAGAAGATACATAAAAAGTAAATATGAAAGAGTTCTGCTCATGAACCTAGGACTTAGAAAGAATGAGTTTACCCAGAAATTCTTGCTCTAGGGCATGATACATTTAGGTAATAAAGCCTCAATCTAATTAATTGAGGAAAAGAAAAAATTAAAATCCCCAATGAAGACCCAAAATGTGAGTCTGGAAAATTACGTGCAAGATTATTTTTTAATTATTAATTTTATTTATTTTAAGTATTCTACAATCACTATCCTATCACTTAGATTTTTTCCTACTACCTCCCCCCTATGTCCTCAGATGGTATGCTATTTAACATAGATCCTACACATACATTCCTATTAAACACATTTTTCACTATAGTCATATTGTATAGTATAATTAAAATGAATGTGAGAAATCAAATAACAAACCAAAATGTAATACACACACACACACACACACACACACACACACAGTGATCTGCTACATTCTGCTATTGAATTCCACATTTCTTTCTTTGGATGTAGGAGACATTATCCCTTAAAAGTCCATTGGGAAATTTTTAAGTCTTTGCGTTGCAATGAAGTTTCAAGTCTATCAGAAAAATTTCTCGAACACCATGGTGGTTGCTGTATACAAAGCTCTCCTGCTTCTGCTCCTTTCAGTCAGCATCAGTTCATATAAGTCTTTCCAGGTTTCTCTGAAGTCTTCCTGTTCATCATCTCTTATAGCAAAATAGTATTCCATTACACTCATATACCATAATTTATTCAGCCATTCTCCAACTGATGAGCATCCCCTTGATTACCAGTTTTTGGCCACCACAAAGAGTGCTGATAAAAATATTTTTGTACATTTGGGACCCTTTTCCATTAGTATGATCTCTTGGGGATACAGTCTTAGAAGCGTTATTGTTGGATCAAAGGTTATATGCATTTCTGTAGCCCTTTCGCCATAGTTCCAAATTGCTCTCCAGAATGGTTGGATCAGCTCACAGTTCCAACGGTAAAGAATTAGTGTTCCAACTCTTCCACATCGTGTCCAACATTTGCTGTAAACCTGTTCTGTCACGTTTACCAAGCTGATGTGGTACCTTATAGTTGTTTTGATTTGCATCTCTCTAAACAGTAGTGATTTAGAGCATTTTTTCGTATGATTATAGATATCTTTAATTTCTTCCTCTGAAAAGTGCCTGTTCGAATCCTTTGACCATTTATCAATTGGGGAATGACTTATATTTTATGTATTTGTCTCAGTTCTCTATATATTATAGAAATGAGGCCTTTATCACAGACATTGCCTGCAAAAATTCTTTTCCAGTTTTCTGCATCCCTCTGATTCTTGGTTGCATTGGGTTTGTCTGTGCAGAAACTTTTCAGTTTAATGTAATCCAAATTATCCGTCTTGCACTTCATAATGCTTTCTATCTCTTCTATAGCCAAAAATCCTTCCCTTTTCCATAAATCTGATAAACTGTTCCTTGCTCCACCAAAGGGGAGAACCAAAAAAAAAAAGCTGGGGAAAATAATACCTTTAAAACGACGTTAAATGAATTGGAAAAAGAGATCCAGAAAGCCAATGAGAACAAGTAGTCTTTAAAGAGTAGAATTAGTCAAATGGAAAAGGAGGTTCAAAAGCTCACTGAAGAAAATAGTTCTTTAAAAAGTGGAATGGAGCAAATAGAAGCTAATAACTTTGTGAGACACCAAGAAATTCAAAACCAAAACCAAAAGAATAAAAAAATAACAAATAATGTGAAATATCTCATTGGAAAAACAACTGACCTGGAAAATAGATACAGGAGAGATAATTTAAAAATTATGGGATTACTTGAAAGCCACGACCAAAGAAAAGAGTCTAGACATCATCTTTAATGACATTATCAAGGAACATTTCCCTGTTATTCTAGAACCAGAGGGTAAAATAAATCTTGAAAGACTCCACCAATCAACTCCTGAAAGAGATCCGAAAGAGAAACTCCTGGGAACATTGTAGCCAAATTCCAGAGTTCCTAGGTCGAGGAGAAAATACTTCAAGCAGCTAGAAAGAAACAAATGTGAATATTGTGGAGGATAACACAGGATCTGGCAGCTTCTTCATTAAAGGACTGAAGAGTGTGGAATATGATATCTCAGAAGGCAAGGGAACTAGGATTAAATCCAAGAATTACCTATTCAGAAAAATACAATACTTCAGGGAAAAAATTACCATTTAATTATTTAGTGGACTTTTAAATATTCTTGATAAAAAGAAGCTGAACAGATAATTTGACTTTCAAACGCAAGAATCAAGAGAAGCACGAAAAGGTAAACAAGAAAGAGAAATCATAAGGGACTTTCTAAAGTTGAACTCTTTACATTCTCACATGAAAAGATAATATTTGCAAGTTTTGAGCTTTTCTTAGTATTGGGGTTGTTGGGTGGATTACACACACACACACATACACACACAAACGTGCATGCACACACATATGTATATATGCATTGTATATTTGTGTATATATATGCACACATATGTTTATATACAAATTCTTATGTGTGTATTCATGTATATACATATACATATAGACAGAGAGCAGAGGGTGAGTTGAAAAAGAAGGGATGATATCTAAAAGAATGAAATTAAGGGGTGAGAGAAGAATATATTGGGAGGAGAAAGGGAGAAATGGAATGGGGCAACCTATTACTCAACAGAGAGACAAAAATCAACTTAGTCAATGCAGGAGAAAAGAGAGGAGATGAAAAGGAAAAAGTGAAGCCTAGTCTTCACATTTGGCTTAAGGAAGGAATAACATGATCACTCAATTTGGTATGAAAATCTATATTACATTACAGAAAAGAAGGGGAGAAGGGGATATGTAGGGTGAGGGGATTGATACAAGGGAAGGAGAATGGGAGAAGGGAGGAATAATGATAATAATAAGTAAACACTTATGGGGATGGAGAAAGTCAAAAGAGAGTAGAATAAATGGGGGTAGTATAAAATGGAAGGAAATATAGTTAATCTTACATAACATGACTATTAAGGAAGTCATTTGCAAAACAACACAAAGATTGCCTGTATTGAATTACTTGTTGTCTCAGTGGAGATGTGTGGGGAGGGAAGGAAGGGAGAGAAGATGGAATTCAAAGTATTAGGAACGAAATGTTGAGAAACGTTTTTGCATACAACTCGGAAATGAGAAATACAGGAAACGGCGTATAGAAATCGATTTTGCCCTAGAAGAAAAGAAGAAAGATGAGGGTAAGGGAAGGGAGGAATGTGACAGAAGGGAAGGCACATTGAAATTAAAAAAAAAGAAACAAAAAACTATTGAACTAGTAAATAAAACTAAGAGTTTGTTTTATGAGAAAGACCAATAAAATTGAAAAACCTTTGGTCGATTTGATTTTTAAAAAAGAAGAAAACCAAATTACTAATATCAAAAATGAAAAGGGTGAACTCACCTATAATGAGGAGGAAATTAAAATAATGATTAAAAATTGCTTTCTCCGACTTCATGCCATACAATAGAAAATCTAAATGAGAAGGATGATTATTTTTATTGGATTTTGTAATTATTTTGTTTGTTATTCGTGTAGTACAATCACTTCCATATAACTTAGATTTTTACCCTCCCTCCCCCTCCTTATCTCTTACCTGCCTCCTCCCCACTCCCTGAGATGGTATACACTTTTATATATTTTCTACACACATCTCCCTAATAAATGTATTTTCACCTTAATCACGTTGCACAGAAGAATTAAAATAAGTGGGAGATGTCATAAGACAAAACAAAATGTAATATAAAAGAAAATGACCTGTTACATTCCGTGACTGAATTCCACACTGTTTTCCCTAGATGTGGAAGGCATTTTGCCTTAAAAAACCACTGGGAATTTTTTAATTCCTTGCATTGCAATGAAGTACTAAATCTACCAGAAAAAAAATAATTGCACGTTGTGGTTGTTGCTGTGTACAAGTTTCTTCTGGTTCTACTCCTTTCACTCAGCATCAGATCATATAAGTCTTTCCTGGCCTCTCTGACGTGATCCTGTTCATTTCTTATGGCAAAATATTATTCCATTACATTCATATACCAAAATTTTTTCAGCCATTCCAAAATTGATGGGTATCCCCTTGAGTTCCAGTTTTAGGCCGCCACAAAGAGTGCTGATATAAATATTTTTGTATATATGGGACTCTTTCCCATTTTATGATACCTTGGCTATAAAGTCCTAGTAGTAGTATTGCTGGGTCAAGGGACATGCACATTTTTGTAGTCCTTTGGTAATAGTTCCAAATAGCTTTCCACGATGGTTGGATCACCTCACAGCTCCACCAACAATGAATTAGCATTCCAGCTCTCCCACATTTCTCCAACGTTTATCATCATCCTGTTTTGTTATTTAGCCAATCTGGTATCTGTGATCTGATATCTGAGATACCACAATCTGTGATGTAGTATCTCAGAGCTATTTTGATGTTATCCCTCGAATCACTACTGATTTAGAGCATTTTTATATGACTATAGATACCTTTAATTTCTTCCTCTGAAAACTACCCATTCATATCCTTTGACAATTTATCGACTGGGGAATGCCTTATATTCTTGTACATTTCACTCAGTTCTCTATATATTTTAGAAATGAGGAATTTGTTACAGCCATTAATTGCAAAGACTCTTTCCCACTTTTCTGCTTCCCTCCAAATCTTAGTTACATTGAATTTGATTGTGCAAAAACTTTACAATTAAATGTCAGCAAAATTATTCATTTTCCACCTCATAATGTTTTCTCTCTTATTTAATAAAAAAAAATTCCTCCCTTCTCCATAAATCTGAGAAATACGCTGTTACTACACTTCAGTCTTTATACCTAGATCATATGTAGCCATTTGGACATTATTCTTTTGTACGGTGTCAGGCACTGGTCTACACCTAATTTTCGCCACGTTGTTATCCAGTTTTCCCAGCAACTTTTGTCAAAACAGTGAATTCTTATCTCAGAAGCTGGGATCTTTGCGTTTATCAAACAGTAGATTGGGATATTCACTGCCTGCAGTGTCTTCAGTATCTAGCATATTTAATTGAATCACTGTGCAGGAGTTTCCAGATCCTCACCTCACAAATGCCAAACACAGATTAAGAAGTCAGTGGGAAAACTCTCTCACATGAGTGAGAGAGGAACTTGGCCCCACATTAGCCCCTTCTTAGGGTGGTGAAAATGCTGCAGTGGTCAGCTGCTTCTGGAACTCTGTGCCTACAGACCTTGGGGGAATCAAGAAACTGAGGTAGGTCTCAGACCTCTCTTAGTCTGTTTACTCTTCTGTCTTGTAGCCAGTACCAAGTGGTTTTGATTATTGCTGCCTTGTAATACAATTTGAGATCTGGTAGAGCTAGGTCACCTTCCCTAGAGTTTTTTTTCATCAGTCCTCTTGATATTCTGAACCTTTTATTCTTCAAGATGAATTTTCATATGATTTATTCTTGCCCTAGAAAGTACTTACATGATAGTTTGATTGGTATGGCATCAAATAAGTAAATTAATTTAGGTAGAATTGTCATTTCTATTATATTGGCTCGGTCTACCCCCAAGCAACTGATGTTTTTTTCACTTACTTAGATCTGACTTTATTTGTGCAAAAACTTCCTGTAACTGTTTTCATACAGTCCCTGGATTGTTTTGGCAGGTAAACTCCCAAATATTTTACAGTGTCCATGTGGGCTTTAAATGAGATTTATCTTTCTACATCTTGCTGTTGTGCTTTGTTACTAATATAGAGAAATGCAGAAAATCTGTGCGAGTTTATTTTGCAACCTGCAACTTTGCCAACTTTGCTTATTTTTTCAATTAGTTTTTTACTTGAATCTCTAGGATTCTCTAACTATATAACATATCATCAGCAAAGAGTGATAACTTAATTTCTTCTTTGCCTAATTCAATTCCTTCAATTTCCTATTCTTCTCTTATTGCTACAGCTAGCATTTCTAGTACCATACTGAATACTAGTACTGATAATGAACATCCTTGTTTCACCGCTGATCTTATTGGAAATGTTAGGTTATCTTCATTTCATATAATGCTTGCTAAAGGTTTTTTGGTAGATTTTACTTATTATTTTATGGAAAATTCCCTTTACTTCTGCGCTCTCCAGTGTTTTTAATACAAGTGGGTGCTATATTTCGTCAAAAGCTTTTTCTGTATCCATTGAGATAATCATGTGGTTTCTGTTAGTTTTGCTGTTGACATGATCAATAATGCTTCTACTTTTCCTAATAGTCAACCAGCCCTGCTTTCCTGGAGTGAATCCAACATGTTCATAATGTATTATTCTCGTGAGGAATTGCTGTATTCTTTTTGCTAAAACTTTATTTAAAATTTTCACATCCATATTCATTAGGAAATTTGGTCTATAATTTTCTTTCTCTGTTTTATCTCTTCCTGCTTTAGGTATCAAAGTCAATATTTTTAAATGATCTCTCCTGGATCTATATCCCAGGTCAGGTTTTTTCTAATATGGTATTTCATATTGTGTTTTAGCTTTTATTCTTTTGGTTTTGCTTTATAATTTCTTGATTTCTCAAAAGTCATTGGCTTTCATTTTTTTCGTTCTGATTTTGAAGGAATTATTTTCTTCAGTGAGCTTTTGAACCTTCTTTTCCATTTGGTTGATTCTTCATTTTAAGGCATTTTTCCCATTGTTTTTGGACCTCTTTTTCGGTTTCGGTTAGTATATTTCTAGAGGTGTTATTTTCTTCACTATTTTAAGGTGTCTTCTTTAGGAAGCTATTCATTTTTCATGATTTTCTTGCATCACTTCTCTTTCTCTTCCCAATTTTTCCTCTGCTTCCCTTACTTGATTTTCAAAATCTTTTCTGAGTTCTTCCATGATTTGAGCCCATTTCATATTTTTCTTGGAGGCTTTGGACATAGGAGGGTTGTCCTTGTTGTCTTTCTCCAGATGTGTGCTTTGATCTTCTTCATCATGAGAAAATATCATTTCACCAAGAAAGTAACCATCTACAATCTTAGTATTTTTCTTTTTTTATCATTTTGCCAGACAATTACTTGACCTTTGAACCCCTTGTTAAGTGGAGGGTAACTAACCTAAGTTTTAGCTGCTTTGTGCAGCTGCTTTCAGAGTTATTGCTAGGGATCTGTAAATTTTCATTTCCTCCAAAATGGTATGATGAAAGGAGAAATGTTTATGCCTTTTTGGGCCTGCACTTTGATCTGTGAGATATGAGTAGGATTCCCTCTGCACAGTCCCATCAGCTCCACCAAGCCAGCCCTCCTCTTTGCCCTTGGTCCAACACTCAGGTCTGAGACCCAGGTTAGTTTCTTGATTCCCCCAAGGTCTGTAGGCACAGAGTTCCAGAAGCAGCTGATCACTGCAGCATTGAGTGCCACCACCCTAAGATCGGGCTAATGTGGGACCAAGCTCCTCTCTCAGTCATGTGAGAGAGCTTTCCCACTGACTTTTTAATCTGTGTTTGGCATTTGTGAGGTAAGGATCTGGAAACCCCTGCACAGTAATTCAGTGCACTGAGGCCTGCTCCATTCTCATCTATGCCAGCCCTGTGCACACTTGGCTTTGTGCTCCACTCTGAGCTTATTGCAATAGACCCCCTCTTGTTTGCCTTTTGGATTGTCTTGGGCTAGAAATCCGTTTCGCTGTCATTTTGTGGCTTCCCCTACTCTAGAATTTGTTTAGCGTTATTTTTACAAGTATTTTGAACAGAGAGATGAAACAGGTTATGGCTTCTACCCTGCCATTTTGACTATACTGCCTCTGAGTTATGTAAGGTAACAAGATATTAACAAAGCCCTGTTTGTTTTTTCTCCTTTGAAATATTTTTTCTTGGGGGTGGAGCCAAGATGGTGGAGTAGAAAGACTCACATTTGCTAGCTCCGAATCCACAGCCCATAGATTTCCTGTAAAAAGAACTCCTGACAGATTCTGGAACAGTGGAAGCCGCGCAGCAACACAGTGAAGGAGATTTCTGCTGCAGAGAGCCTTGAAAAACCGACCACAAAGGTACTCCGGACACGGGAGCGGAGTCCTGTCCTGCAGAGCGCTCCCCTCCCCCGGCCCCAGCCACGGAGTTCTGCCCGGCCACGCGGCACTGAGAGGAGCCAGCAGATCCAAGCAGGCTTCAGAGACCTGAAACTCCGGGCGGCCGCGAAGGTGCCTCCACCCGCAGACCCACAGGTCAGTGAGAGAGACGGGCTGAGAGGGGAGCGGGGTATCTCCGGGACTCGGACCCCCTCGGGAGGCTGCGGCGCCTTGGCCAGAGGCCCACAGAGCAGGCAGGAGCCCCACCCCAGCTCCATTACAAGAGATCTTTGCATAAACCCCCTGAGGGAACTGAGCCTGAGAGGCAGCCCTGCCCCCACCTGAGAACCAGCAGATAAGCTCCCATTGAAGAGCAGTCAGGCCTGCTGAAAAAAGCCCTGAGGTTGGGGAGCAGCATTTGAATCCTAGACCCCAAGTACTTGCTGGGCGGATCTAGGCCAGGGGTGGAGAGAACTCTCAGAAATCAAGTAACTAGCTGGGAAAATGCCCAGAAAAGGGAAAAAAACTAAGACGAGAGATGGTTATTTTCTTGAGAAGATGATTCCTCCATTTGTCTCTGACGACGAAGAGGTCTGCTTGCCATCAGATAGAGACATGGGTGTCAAGGCCTCTGTATCCCAAATATCTGAGATAGATACCCCATGGGCTCAGGCCATGGAGGAGCTCAAAAAGGATTTTGAAAATCAAATCAGACAGGTGGAGGAAAAACTGGGAAAAGAAATGAGAGAGATGCAAGAAAAGCATGAAAAACAGGTCAATACCTTAAGAAAGGAGGCACAAAAAAATGCTGAAGAAAATAGCACCTTGAAAAATAGGCTAACTCAACTGGCAAAAGAGG
>JAQQSK010016985.1:0-10263 GCA_028658325.1 Potorous gilbertii | reverse complement strand
TTTTTTTTTTCCCAATTTCACAGACAAGGGCAAGATGGCAGTTTAGTTTATAGACTTTTGAAGACAAGTTATAGAACTTTAGAGCTACAAAGTGATCTCTGTGGAGGCCAACACCTCCATTTGACAGATATGGAACTAAGTGTCAGGGGATTGAAGTCACTCTTCTGACACAACATATTTAGGGGTTCCAGTTAAGGTCTTCTGACTCCAAATTCAGTACTCTTTCCCATGATGTCACATAGTTCTGTTTTAAGAACATCAGCCTAACTGAAAGGAATTCATCCTGTGTCCACTTTTCAGGTTAGTTCTTCAGGGAATTCTTTCCTTTAGATGGACCATTTCAACTTCTGCATTCCAAATAAAAAAATAATTTTAAAATTCACATATTCATTTCATTGCCAAGTAGGTAGGTTCAAGATCTGGCTGTTTCAAAATTGCAACTAATTTAAGTAGGTGAGGCCCTCATCTAATTACATCAGTGGCTCCATCAGACTAGAACTACCATGTCGCCATTCATTGATTTCACATTCTTTTATTTAGTGCTTACTATATGCTAGACCAGGGGTGGGCAACCTGAGGCCTTAAGGCCACATGTGGCCTTCTAGGTCCTTAAGTGTGGCCTTTTGATTGAATGTAAATTTTACAGAACAAATATTTAGGACCTTAAGGACTTAGAAAGCCACATGTGGCCTTAAGGTCATAGATTCCCTACCCCTGTGTTAGACACTGTATTTGGCACTGGAGATACAAAGCCAGAAATGAAATAGATCAGATTTTAAGAAGATTACATAATATGGGAGAAACACTATATATAGATAAATAAAATTTAAATGTATACAAAATAAATAAAAAGTGTTTGTTTAAGGGGAGAGGTAGAGGGGATGGAGGTCATCTTATCAGGGCTATCTGATTCTTGCTTGGTATTAAAAAATGCTGTGAGGAAGGTAGTGTATTAAGGGAAAGAATACTGACTTTTGAGCCAGCAAATAGTGGTATAAATCCCATAAGGCTCTGCTTTTTACTCCTTGTGGGATTCTGGAGGACTCAGTTTATCCAATGAAAGTATTGGACATAGGGGATCCCAACTCCTGAGTGTGAACTTTTTTTTAATAGTTTAGTAACAGTAGTTCAATGTAATTGCTTTCCTATATATTTTGTTTTATGCATTTGAAAATGTCATTTGGAAGAGTCATTCATACATTTTACTAGACTGTCAAAGAAGTCCATGGCACTCAAAAAGTTAGGAACCCTTAGATCAGATGAATTTTAAGACTCCTCTTCCAGCTCTAAATTTTAGGAATCATTTAAGTCAATCATTTTTTTTAGGACAAAATTCTCTTTTTGCTCCGTTCCTGGGTAGGGGAGTGAAGAAATGCCTTTTACCCCAGGAATTCTGTTCGGTTGACCTGGTGTCTTGTGAATTTACTCAGCTGGCTTTGTGAAAGGAAGGCTGACCTTGCCTACTTCCATTTATTGGTCAGTGAATAGGGAATTAAGCATGAGACCTACGGAAATAGACTTGAGTTAGATTTAATCCCTTTGGCTACTCTCTAAATTAGCTGATGCAAACCACTTCAGCAATCCATGCCTAGGTTTCTCTCCTTTAAAAATGGGGATCTTGGTTCAAGTCACCTTCTTGCTTTACAGAGAGGTTATTGTGAGCATTAATGAAATGATGTTTGCCCAAGGCTTGGCACTCTTGGAAGCAAGGCTCTCTGTCAATACAGAGTATTACTATTAGATGAGAATGAATTTTTAAAAGCCACCTATCTTGCCCTTTTCATTATTATAGAGTCTGATTCATGTTTGCATACAAGTTTGCACTTTCTCTAGGAGGCCCACCCCAGGGTGAATCCAGAGTGCTGAGGGTAGAATCAAATGTCATTTTGTAAAAATGTCCATCAGTGTCACTCACTGGGATGCACTTATCAATATGCAAAAGGTAGCATGTCTCAGGGAAATGATAACAGATTTAGACCCAAGGAGGAACTCAGAGGACCTTTGATTATAGAACATATATTAGAGTTAGAAGGAGCCACCAAGGGACAGCTAGGTGATGCAGTGCATAGAGTGCTGGACCTGGAGCCAGGAAGACCTGAGTTCAAATGTGGCCTCAGACACTTACTAGCTGTGTGACCCTGGACAAGTCACTTAACTCTGTTGGCCTCAATTTCCTCTTCTGTAAAATGACCTGGAGAAGAAAATGGCAAACCACTCTTCTCCAAGAAAACCTCAAATGGGGTCACAAAGAGTTGGACATGACTGAACAATAACCAGGTCCAACCCCCTCATTTTACACACAAGGAAACTGAGTCCCCAGAGAGATTAAATTCACTTGCCCAAAGTGATTCAGGTCGTGTCAGAGGCAAGATTTGAACTCAGGTCCTCTGATTCTAGTATCCTTGTTCTTTCCACTATACCACGAAGTAGTATAAAACCTTTAGATGGCAGAGTGGAGAGTGCTGGTCCTAGATCTAAGTTCAAATCCTACCTCAGCCTCTTACTAGTTGTGTGGCAAGTCATATAATTTCTTTCAGTCCTTTTATTTCCTCATCTGTAAAATGGTGATAATTTTTTATTATTTTTAAATTATTTTATGATCATTTTAATGAAATAGTTATATATTTTTCTTGGCATTTTTATTATTCTCTCATTTTATTGGGTACTAATTTTTTTGGAGTGAGAGCCAGCATGCAATCGTGAAGAGAGGGCTAACCTTTGAATCAGGAAGTCCTGGGTTCAGGTGCTGCTTTTGACACTAGCTATGTGACCCAGGGCAAGGCCAATTTGTTATTGCCCCAGGCAACTGATTTAAGATTGTAAGTGATAGAAGGGGAAGGAGTTTCTACAGGGACAGTTCTCCCTATGCTGATGAAATAACAGGTCCGGACCAAAGTGCATTTCCATGCGTATGCCTGCAGAGAACCAAGCTAGGTATGAGAAAGCCTTACATTCAGGCATGGGCTTTGTGCAGAGTGAATGGAATGAGTGAGAGAGCAAAGGGGGTGGGGCCACCTTGGGGCTGGGGTGGATGTGGCTTGACCAGCCCACTGAGCACTCGTGCCTAGAATGTCTTCTTCCCAACTCACATATATACTCTAAGGACTGGTCCCATTTTCTCTAGAAAAGAAATGTAACTGAGAAGCCTATAACGCTTAACATTCAGAGAATTTTTGAGAATATAAGATCCTACTAAAACCTTCACTGGAATAATTATTACTTATTGAATAAGTAATTTTTTACTTTTAAATTTTTATTTCCGGAGAATTTTAAATTTTATTTTATATTTTTATTTAATCTCCATTTTCCCTTTATTTCCAGAGAGGTTTGTGACATCACTCCCTTCTGCCCAAACCAGGCCTATTCAGGCATCAGTGCAATGTTTATAGCTAACGACAATATTATATTACATGTTAGGGATTGTATACTTTCAAAAGGCAAAGATTTTATTAGTTCTTTCCCCAGCGTCGGGTATAAAGCCACCTGCAGACAGGTGCTCAAACAATGCTTTCTGAGTTCAAATTCAGGCTCAGACATTTACTAGCTGTAAGACGCTGAGCAAGTCACTTTAACTACTCTGTGTCTCAGTTTCCTCATCTGTAAAATGAAGATACATTTCTGGACTTTGGCTTAAATGCTTGGGCTATTTTTTCTCCCCTAAAGCTATTATTGAAGATTGTTTTTAGTGCATCATAAATCACTGGAATTTGATATAGATACAAGAATGTTAAGTGATTAATTTAGGGTTAAACAAATAGTAAACTGGGAGAAGCAGGCTAGCATTATTACCCATCATTACATGTTACCAGTTAGGGCAGCTAGGTGGTGCATTGGATACAGAATTAGAACTGGACTCAGAGAGACCTGAGTTTAAATCCAAGTTCAGACACTTGCTAGCTGTGTGACCCTGGGCAAGTCACTTTACCTCCATTTGCCTCAGTTTCCTCAAATATACAAATAGAGATCATAACAGCAAGCACCTACCTCCCAGGATAGTGATCAGGATCAAATGAGATATTATTTGTAAAATGCTTTGCAAACCTTAAAGTGCTATATAAATGTTAGATAGTATTATAGTGAAGGATGGAGAAACTTGAGCAGAGAGCCCTTTAGAGGAATGTGGATGAACATTAATGTCAAGTTGATTTCTGTAGCTGTTGAAAGCTTTTTTAATGGTACACTCAGATTTCACCTCCTGAAATATTCGCCCCTGAGCTCATAAAAGAAGCTATAGATTGTTTGGGAAAGCCCTACTGACCAGTGAAGAAGTTATTTAAAGGAAAACCCCAGCCTGAGCCCAGAGCTAAAATGGGGCACAACAATTTTGAAGTTACTTTTGAGGATTTGGTCCAGAAATCTTTTAGAGGTAACACCTGGGGTTGCCATGGTTACTCCCTACGGGCATTTTCAAAGCAGACAGAGATATTCCAAAACACAGAGATGATCGGTTAGGAAAATCTATCTTGACAAATAGTTGGCATTTTAATTTGAGGCAGAAATCAGGAGATTCTTGGCCCGAAGTTCACAATGACCTCTTTAACAGTGAGTTTGAGTGATCAAAGTAATCCCTAATGCCTGTAATAAGACTTCACGTGGAGAGAACACAGCAGATAATGCAGCTGTCTTTGGGAGATCCCTTGATGAGAAACCCAGATAACGGGGACACATGCAGCGAGCCACTGACGGGGAGAAAAGGAGAGATCAATGATCCTGACTCCTCCTAGTGAGAGACATAGGTACCAATCCCTTTTCTTCTTTGGATCTTTTTTCCTCCCTTCTGGATGTATTTTTTGTGTTGTCTAATAAAAGGAAACTTGTATGGGTTACCTATGCAGTTTTCTCAGTAGCTGGGTTCAACTCTTGGCTGACACTTACTAGCTGTATGACTGTGGACAAGTCACGTCATCTCTGTGAGCCTCCTGGAACACAGGATCTGTTCCTGCTTTTCTTTATCTGCCTTGGCACAGAGTAAGTAAGTTTATAGGCTAAGTAGCCACTTAATAGCTAGCATTTAAATAAGGGATTTCAGGTTTGGAAAACACTTTGCATATGTTAACTAATTGGTTTGACCCTCAAAACAACCATGGGACAATGGTGCCATTATTGGTCCCATTTTACTGATGGGGAAATTGAGGCTGAGAGAAGGTAGATGATTTACCCATGTTTGTACAGCTGATAAGTTCCAGGATTTGAACTCAGGTTCCTAAGACAGCTAAAAGTAGGGTAGTAGAAACATCAATTGGTAAAGAAATTCTTTGGATTGTTGAACTCAGAGCTTGCAAATCCTGATGCTGGGGTAATCTTATTCAGGGTTAAAAAATAATGATGTAATTCTTATACTAGATAAAGGACCCAATCTACTTAGGCTGTTAATAACATTCATGCCATATATAATCCAGAGTTAACATGGAACAGCAAATTTTTAAAAAGACAAAGAGAGAATGAAAAGTCATTCAGCTCTGTAGATCACAAGCTTCTCTTCATATCCTTTTGAACTAGAATGTTATGCACACAAATGCTGTTAAATCTCAAGGTGACCTTTTAATATAAGCTTTGGGTTTTCTCTCTAAATGCCAAGCAGATATTACCCCTGAAGGTAAATTAATCTCCATGGGATTCCAAAGTAATAAAGACAACTCTGTCTCCAATGGCATTCCTTCCTGTGTGCCTGGGAGATAGAGGGAGGAAGAGAAGGACGGAATCACTACAGGCTGTTGGGACCCCACACTCATCTCAGGCCATTCCCAAATCCTAGGCATGGATGATACTGTTGGACAGGATCCATTGCATCTGTATAAAAATTTTTATTTTTAGCTTTGCTCAGAAGGGATTCTGTTAAAGAGTAAAAAAGAAACCCAAAAAACTAACGCAGTCAATTATTGAATGAATGCACTATTTCCAGGATCAGGCTGTTTTGCTTCAGAGAAGGGAGAGAAGAGAGCGATTTCAATACTACTTTGCTCTATGGTTTTCAGACTATGTCAGTCTATTTCTAGGAAAAATGTCAATCACTAGCCCAAGGACTGAAATGGAAAGAGAGTTTATTAGGGAGGCTCTGGATAGAAACAGAAGCACGAGAGAGGAGTCCTTCGATAAGGGAATTTTTGTATGAATTCAGAGTGGGATGAACAGAGCCAGAAAAATCCTTTACACAATGATCACAGTGTAAAGGAAAACAACTTACAAAGCCTTCAGAATTCTGACCAGTGAGGTGATGAATCGTGATGGCAGAAGGCTGATAATGAAGCATGCCTCCTGCCTCTTGGCAGAGAGGTGATGGGGTAGACATGCAGAATAACAATGCATTTTCTTACATGGCCAATGTCTGTGTTTTAATTGTCCACAGTAAGGGCTGGCAGGGGTAAGGGGGAAGTAAAGGGCCATGTGAGTGGGAGCTTTTGATTCTTTTTGTATCCTCAGGGTTTAGGTCAGTGTCTGACACATAGTATGCTTCGTGACTGGCTACCTGGGAGGTGAGGAGGGAGGGAGGAAGGGGGAGAGAGTTGTAAGGAAGAAGGAAAAAAGAAAAAAGGAAGGAAGAAAGAATGAAAGAAAGAAAAAGGAAAGGAAGGAAGAAGAAAGGAAAGAAGAAAGAAACAAAGGGCATCAATGACACTTGTAATTGTGCACAGAAGAAAACAAAATGAAATCACTTAACCTCTCCATATTCCAGGGAACTTTCTTCAGCATTTTTTTGGGTCTCCTTTATCAAGGTATTGACCCATTTTTCATGCTTTTCTTGCATCTCTCTCATTTCTCTTCCCAGTTTTTCCTCCACCTGTCTAACTTGATTTTCAAAATTCTTTTTGAGCTCTTCAATGGCCTGAGCCTATTGGATGTGTACTTCAGTTGTTTGGGATACAGAGGCCTTGACTCCTATGTCTTTACCTGATGGTAAGTATTGTTCTTCCTCATCAGAAAGGAAGGGGTGAATCATCTGTTCACCAAGAAAGTAACGTTCTATGGATGTACTTTTTTCCCTTTTCTGGGCATTTTCCCAGCCAGTTACTTGACTTCTGAGATTCCTCTGAACCCCCCACCTAGATCCGCCAGCTAGTGCTTGGGGTCTGAGATTCAAATGCTGCTCCCCAGCCTCCAGGCTTTCAGCAGCGGGCCTGGCTGCTATTCAATGTGAGCTTAAGTTCTGGTGCTCAGGTTGGGGCAGGGCCACCTCCCAGGCTCAGTTCCCTCAGGGGGTTTATGCAGAGACCTTCTGTAATGGAGCTCCTGCCGAGCTCCTGCCTGCTCTGGGAGCCTCTGACCACCTTCTGCCTCCACCGCTGCCTCCTGAGGGGGCCCGAGTCATGGAGACACCCCACTCCCCCCTTGGCCAGCCCAGAAGTATCCCTCACCAAACTGTGCGCCTGTGGATGGAGGGACCTTTGTGGCCGCCAGAGATTCTGTCCCTGAATCCTGCTCGGATCTGCTCACTCCTCTTGGTGCCAGGTGGCCAGGGAAGGGCTGGGCTCCGCTCCCGTCCAGTGCACGATGGACCTTTGGGATCGGTTTTTCAGGGCTCTCTGGAATGGAAATCTCCTTCACTGTGTTGCTGCACAGCTTCCACTGTTCCAGAATTTGTTGGGAGTTCTTTTTAGAGGAAATCCATGGGCTGTGGGTTCAGAGCTAGCATATGTGAGTCTTTCTACTCCACCATCTTGGCTCCTCCCGGAACTTTCTAAATTGCAGGAAGCTGCTTATCTGCATGGACAGTAGGGATTTTGAAAGAAGTTGAGAAAGGGGTCCAAACAGGGCAAATTTATTATTAACTTATTAAATTTAATATATACATATATATTTTAAAAAACCCTATATATAATAGAAACTCATGGCTTCTATACAATCCTCCTCATGAATATTGATGATTACTGATAATTATTAAATAAATAATAAATATTTTTTAAAAGAAGAGGATAGGCTTTCGTTTGTAAGGGACACAAATTGTGATTGAAGAAAGGCCTGACAAAGAAAACAGAGCTTTTAAAGCAGTATATAGCCACTCATTTTACGTAGAAAGGGGCAGAGGAAAAATTGGGCCCTCTGAATAATTTTTTTAAAAAATTTAACTTATTTATTTTTAATTTTCAACATTCACTTCCGTAAGATTTTGAGTTTTAAATTTTCTCTCCTTTTTCTCCTCACCCCCTCCTTAAGACAGTGTGCAATCTGACTAAATGCATTCACATTAAGCATATTTTCATATTAGTTGTGATGTAAAGAAGAATTATAATCAATGGGAGGAACCATGAACAAGAAGAAATAAAACTAATAACAAAGAGAGAGAAAATAGTCTGCTTCCATCTGCATTCAAACTCCAAAGTTCTTTTCCTGGATGTAGATGGCACCTTCCATCATGAGTCTTTTGGAGTTGTCTTAGATCTTTGCATTGCTGGAAATAACAAAGTCTATCAGAGTTGGTCGTTGCACAATGTGGCTGTTACTGTGTACCATGTTCTCCTGGTTCTACTCACTTCACTCAGCATCAGTTCTTGTTTTCAAGGTTTTTCTGAAGTTCATCTGCTCATTGTTTCTTAAAGAACAGTAGTATTCCATTACATTCATATATCACAACTTGTTCAGTCATTCCCCAATTGATGAGTATTGCCTCAATTTCCAATTCTTGGCCACCACAAAAAGAGCTGCTATAAACCTTTTTGTACACGTGGGCCCTTTTCCTATTTTTATGATCTCTTCAGAATACAGACCTAGAAGTGATATTACTGGATCAAAGATTATACATAGTTTTATAGCTCTTTGGACACACCTTCCAGTTATCTTGAGTTAGAGTAACTGAGAAGGCTTTTGTTGCCACTGGTCTCACTGTCTCTATAATGAAAGATGTGATTATTGTGGGTGGGGGTGGGGGGTGGGCAGATCACAGGGTGCTGGCATCCTGTTTCCTTTCAGAGTGTTGCCACCCTCTTTTCTCTCTTGTAGTTCACCCCTGAGCCTTTTCTGGAAGGATCAGAAGAAGAGTTATAGTTCCATGCCTCTCAAAATATTTTTAGCAAATAAGAATAGTTAAAATCAAAGCTGAAGTAGGAGGGGGCAGAGTTAAAATGACAGAGTAGAAGCAGGGACCTACTTGAGGTCTTCCCCCAAACCCCTCAAAATACCTGTAAAAAATGACTCTAAAAGGATTTCCAGCTCAAGACAATCTGCAAGTATGACAGGAAGGGTCTATTGTACTGGGCTCAGGCTGGCACAGACAGAACTGGAGCAGGCCTTAGGGCACTGACTCACTCACAGCTGTAGCGGTTTCCAGACTTCTCAACCCTCAAACACCAAAGACAGCTTCAAAGGTCAGTGAGAAAGCTCTCTCACCTTGGGTAAGAGGGTAGCATAGTCCAGCCCCAGCCCCAGCCCCAGGATTGTGACAGCAGTCACTGCTATATCAGATTGAACACCATCGTGGGGAGGCAGGAGGAGGTGGGAGGGAAAATTTAAAACTCAAAATCTTATGAAAGTGAAGGTTGAAAACTAAAAGTAAAGAAGTGGTTGCTTCTGCAGTTCACAGCCTACAGACAATGGAGCAATCAAGCAGTTAGTCTGGGTCTCAGTCCAGAATGGCATTCCTGGAGTGAGGAGGAGCACTGGCCTGGCAAAGCTGCTAGTGACTGTGGAGAGCAGAAAAGAGTACTTATGTTTGCTCACAGACTATAGCACAGGTCAGGAAAGAAGTTAAACACCTTTTCCTTGATTATACCACTTTGGAGGAACTGAGAACTTATAGGTCCCCAGAGATATCTCTGAGAACAGCTCCACAAGCCCTCTGAAACTTGGGGTAGTACACCTTCCATTTAACAAAGAGCTTAAAATCAAGTAATTGACTGGGAAAATGTCCAAAAAAGGGAAAAAATAAGACTACAGAAATTTACTTTCTTAGTGAAAAGGTGTTTTCTTTTGTCTTTTTGGATGAGGAAGATCAAAGCATACAACTAGAGGAAGATAGCAAGGTCAAGGCTCCTACAAACAAAACTTTCAAAAAAAAATATGAAATGGTCTCATGCCTTGGAAGAGTTCAAAAAGGATTTTGAAAATTGAGTAAGAGAAGTGGAGGAAAATTAGGAAGAGAAATGAGAGCCATGCAATAAAATCATGAAAAATGAGTCAACAGTTTGCTAAAGGAGACCCCCCCCCCACAAATGCTGAAGAAAATAGCACCTTTTAAATTAGACTAACTAAAAGCTGAAGTAGGCAAAGTTGTTTCTCTCCAGTTAGCACTCAAACTCTTTGACGACAGGGTCTGTATCATATTTATCTAAC
>JAQQSK010016984.1:0-10263 GCA_028658325.1 Potorous gilbertii | reverse complement strand
ACTTCGCTAACTCTGCTTTTGAAAGCATTCTTCTCCTCATTGGCTTTTTGAACCTCTTTTGCCAATTGAGTTAGCCAATTTTTCAAGGTGTTATTTTCTTCAGCATTTTTTTGGGTCTCCTTTATTAAGGTATTGACCCATTTTTCATGCTTTTTTTGCATCTCTCTCATTTCTCTTCCCAGTTTTTTCTCCACCTGTCTAACTTGATTTTCAAAATCCTTTTTCAGCTCCTCCATTGCCTGAGCCCATGGGGTATCTATTTCAGATATTTGAGGTACAGAGACTTTGACTCCTATGTCTTTACCTGATGGTAAGCAGATCTCTTTGTCGTCAGAGAGGAATGGCGCAATCATCTGTCACCAAGAAAATAGCCTTCTATGGTCTTAGTTTTTTTCCCTTTTCTTGGCATTTTCCCAGCCAGTTACTTGACTTCTGAGAGTCCTCTCCACCCTCTGTCCTAGATCTGCCCAGCTAGTGCTTGGGGTCTGAGATTCAAATGCTGCTCCCCAGCCTCAGGGCTTTTTGCGGCAGGCCTGACTGCTCTTCAATGGGAGCTTATCTGCTGGTTCTCAGGTGGGGGCAGGGCTACCTCTCAGGCTCAGTTCCTTCAGGGGGTTTATGCAGAGAACTTTTTTAATGGAGCTGCTGTGGAGCTCCTGCCTGCCTCTTGCCTACCTGCCTCTGCCTCTGGCTGAGCTGCCTCAGCCTCTGCCGCAGCAGCCACCTCCCGTGGGGGTCCGAGTCCCAGAGATACCCTGCTCCCCTCTCAGCCAGTCTCTCTCAGTGACCTGTGTGTCTGTGGGTGGAGGGACCTTCGTGGTCGCCAGAGATTCTGGTCCCTGAAGCCTGCTTGGGTCTGCTCGCTGCTCTCGGTGCGTTGTGGGCAGGGCAGGGGAGAGGAGGGCTCCACTCCCGTCCGGGGCTCGATGGACCCGTGGGATTGGTTTTTCAGGGCTCTCTGCAACAGAAATCTCCTTCACTGTGTTTCTTCGTGGCTTCCACTGTTCCAGAATTTATCAGGAGTTCTTTTTACAGGAAAACCATGGGCTGTGGGTTCAGAGCTAGCAAATGTGAGTCTTTCTACTCCGCCATCTTGGCTCTGCCTTACCGAAGCTTTTCTGCCCTCAGTCCAAAAGTATTAGAACTATCTCTCTACAACCTGTTCTAGCTCACCACACACCAGGACTGTGCTCAGGGCTGAGAATCAGATCAGCTCTTCAATTCCCCCACGAGCTTTAGCCTGATAGCTTCATAAATGGATGCTGCTGTTGCTGACACCACTGCCACCACCTAAGGCCAGGACCAGGGGAGGACCCTGCTCCATTGTAAAAAAGCACTGTCAATTTAAGCTGACTTTGGTGTTTCTGGGTTGACATATCTGAGAATCTCCACTGGGCTGGGAATTTCAATCTGCAAAGTCTGTTCTGGTCCTGTTACTTCCAATGGGATGCATTCAAATCTTGACTGCACCCTGCTCTGTGGCCCATGCAATAGACCTTTCCTGTCAGCTTTCCAGGCTACCTTGGGTTGGAAATCTCTTTCACTCTATCTTTCTGTGGCTTCTCCTGCTCTAGAATTTGTTGAGTCATTTTTTACAGGCATTTTGTGGGCTGTGGGGGAAGAGCTAGAGAATGTGCATCTTTCTACTCTTCTATCTTGGCTCCATCCTGGGACTGTTTTATTTGTGTATGCGTGTGTGTGTGTGTGTTTGTGTGTGTGTGTGAGTGAGTGTGTGGGCTACTGTCTTCAGACGTACTTCTGAAGGGTCTGTAAATTTTCTCTCCTTCCAAAATAGCAGGATCCAGTGGGAGTTTCTGTCATTGTTCTCACAGCTTGCACTCAGGTTTTTACACAGCAAGTGCTCTTGATTCTCTTCATCCCCAAGAGTGTTACTCTTGGGTGCAGAACTATGTAAGTAGGTCCCCTATTCTTCTGCAGACACAAAAATTAGCATTCCTTTATATGTTAGAACTATGACCAGGGTCCCACTCTCTTGTGACTGACAAGAAGTGCTCCTCTCTAGCATGGAAAGATGACCTACAATTGTTTATGGACAACAGAGTTGTCAATCAGTTTCAGATTCATCCAGCATTACCAGAGGGTCCTATATAATTTATTTCTGATTTTCCCTTCTCCTTTCTGTGCTCTGAGTATTCCCAAGGCTATCACTATTGCTGACACTATTGCAGTTGTTTCAAAGTTCCACCAATGGTGCTATTGTCATGTGTACTCCAGATTAGCTCCTCACTTGGTGTCATGGACCTCTCCTGACATCATCCCATCTTTTGCAAAACATCACATATTTAGTCTATAATGAATTGCTTGCCTTCTCAGTGGGGTTGGGGTGGGAGGGAGGGAGAGAAGTTGGAATTCGAAGTTTTAGCAATGAATGTTGAAAACTTTTATTGCATATAATCGGGAGATAAGAAATACAAGAAATGAGGTATAGAAATTTATCTTACCCTACTAGAAAAGAGAGAAGATTGGGATAAGGGAAGGGTGGGGTATGATAGAAGGGAGGGTACATTGAGGGAAGGAATAATCAGAACACAAGGTATTAGGAAGAGGGGGAGGGAAGTGATGGGGAGAAAAATGTGGACATGTTACAAAGTGAGGTAAAAGCAATTAGTATTTAAAAAATTAACTAATTACTGAGAATAAATCAATGATATCTTTAGTTTGGGGAAAAGAATGTTATTCTGAATTTCCTAGAGGAAGGTAACCTCGGGTAAAATTTGGCATTGATGGAAAATTTAAGGTTTTAATGGTAAATTGAATTTTATGATTGCTATTTAATCAGGAACTAGAACATATAAAGAAAGGCATGTAAGCCACTTAAGACTTGCCCCAAAAGATGTTCCTTAGCCAAAGTGAAATTATAGTCATATATGAAACCTGGTTATTGGAAATTGCTATTTTTAGATGCTATGAGGCTATTAAGGGACCGTTCTTCTGAGATATGTATAGCAAGAAAGGTGGTCTGAACCTCCAATCCATGATGCCAGTAAGCCAGTGAGATGCTGGTATAAACTGCAAAAGGTGATCTTATGGGAAGGATGGGAGAGCAGCTATTCAGCCTGGGCTGAGGTAGAATTCTCTTGACTCAATTTCCCCATTGACACCTGGCAGACTTTTAAGCCTGATTGAATGCAAGTGGGCAATCTATTCCTGCCTGGAATTGACATCACTTTGGAGAGATACTGTTTCCCTGCAATGTACCTGCTCTTGGTGGGCAATTCCCTATAATGAAAAGGTTTGTAAGCTTAATACCAGATCTATTAAATTATAGATTATTGGTAGGAGAATATCCGAGGTTAAGTCTAAATATTATTTGTGTCTCAGTTGACTAATAATTTAAAAAAAATATTTTGTGGTCTATGTTGTAAATGCTTTAAAAAGAAGTATCTCCTGACCAAAAGTTTGAATTATTTTATCTGTTAGGAACTGTGTTAAAAATGAAAAATAAAATTAAAAAAAGGAATTACAAGAGATGAAATTAAGAACTCCAAATCTATAAAAAGGTGCTGATGCTGGATAAATCTACACTGCGTGCCTTTATAAAGGCTACTTATTCAGCTTCACAATGAGGCTTTAAAAAAACAGAAATCAAAATGAATCTGAGGAAACAGGAAAGATGCTAAGAGGATGCTGGCCTTGACCCCAGCTCCTCCACAGCACAAAATTCAAACTAGAAATGAAAAGTGTTCATCCTGCAAAAGTGTATAGAAGACTCCAATGCTATATCTGGGACTTAGAACATCACTTGAAAAGCACCCAAGTGTTCAATGTTATTTGCTTAAAAGTTTCCCTTCATTTTCTGTCTGTTGTAGTTAAGTTTCTATCCATTAGTAGTATATTTAGAGTATGCTTTTAATATTTTTGAAATGAAGGAAAACCAAATAAATTAACATAAAAATAAGAGAAAAAAAGAAGAAAATTTTCATGTTTTACTTACCTTCAAGTTGCTTCCTGATTCTAAAAAAATGTCTTTCTCTAGGAGGACTTTGGGATTCACTCTCAGTCTGAGAGTTGCTTGGTTCGTGTCTTCAGGTGGGCTGCTTAAAAGTAATAAGATATATGAGGGTCAATAAGCTCAAACTTTAGTTACTTTTATTCTCTTGAAGACTGAAGGTGATCTAAAATATTTTCTCTTATGTTCTCTAATAAAAAATATCACATTTCTATCCTGCAAGAAACTTTGTATTCCAATTAAGTGCAGCTCCTAAATACACGTTTTAAAGAATTTGTAATCTACATGAGTGAAAACCAGTTTCTGAGAGTGGCATCCAAAACTTCAGATTCAGAGACTTACAAACTAGAACTGCTTTGAAAGTATTCTGCTGACCTTAAAGTGAAAGTTACTGTTCTTATATGAGTGATACTCAAAGAGTTACAAATTTAATCTCAATTTTTTTATTGGAATTGCCCCCAAAATCTATTTCATCCTTGTCCCTTAGGATGGCTATATGTTGAAGAAAGAGAACATGATTCAAGTCAGAGGACCTATATTCAAATGTTGGGTATGAGTAAATGACTTAATTGTTCCAACAGATGCTTTATTCACATGCAAAATAAGCATAATATTTTCCATGTGCATCTTAAAAAATGGTATGGAAAGTGGTTTGTTTATAGGCCTTGCAGTGTTAGGGACATATGAATTTTTACTTCTATTATGCTGTTATTTCTATTTTTCTCAAAATGGACCTGTCATTCATCAGTAAACTCTAGCTTCTTTTAATTTCGGCACTTTCTGTTCTCTTTCCTTCCCATCTCCCCACAAAATATTTACCAAATCTATTATCAGCACTTAGAGTTCCTTGATAAGACAAAGATTTTTTTCTGTAAAGAATTCAGACTTGGAATATCATTTGCACTGATGAGAAAATATATGTGACAAGAAGTTGGAGAAGTTCTTCAAGAATAATCTCTAACATAAAGCGGGGGAGTGTTAATCAACCCACAAGGCCATGGTTTATCCATGTTAATAAATTTTACTGAGCCAGTCTCTAACTTGGAAACACTCAGAGCTGTACAAAGCACAAGTAGGGACCTCAATGCCATAATCAAGTAGAGGTTTAATTAATCAGTTTCATCATGAGGAATGTTCCCTAAGCTGAGTAAAAGCATAGCTTATATACACAAATAGTGATCGGGAAGGAGGGGGAGAAATAGATTAAAAACCATCATTTTGGGGCCAAAAGAGTTTCCCCTGACAAGCCCACAAGTCCACAATAAAGGTGCTTTGGAGTCCTATAGGAACAATATTGTTTCAAGTTTTGGGGGGACGTTAATTAGTGGAGTGCAGGATCAGAGTTCTGTAATGGGAATGGGTTCTACATTCTTTGATTTTCTTCACTTAACATACACAGGCACAGGAATATAGTGATTACGAAAGCATTATAAAAAGTTTGATTGCTCATTTCAAGCTGCATTTTAAGACTCTGACTTCTAAGCCAGAGGCTCTTCAGAAATCTACATTATTAGTGTATTCATTACACATATCGTATCAATTAAAATGAAAATCACAATTCCCTTCACCCTCATCTGACCCCAAAGGCTCTCATCACACTACACTATGATTAATACTGTATGCCCTGGAGAAAGTGAAATTCAGTGTACTTTCAGGGTGAAAGTACTTCCCTGTAGGAGTACTTTCCCACAATCACTTCCCTATATCAAAATTTTCCCTCTCACTCTCTGATCTTCAACTCTCCCTTTCCGAGACACCTTGCAATCTTAAATAGGTTCTACACATACATCTGTATTAAATACATATTCACCTTAGTCATGTTGAATAGAAGAATTAAAATAAAAGGAAGAAACAAAGAAAACACAACAAAACATCATATAACACGAGAAAATGGTCTGTTTCATTCTGTGATACTATTCCATAGATCTTTCTCTGGAAAAGCATTTTGCCTCAAGAGTCCATTGGGAATTGTTTTAGGTCCTTGCATTTCTGTAAAGGCCTAAGGCTACCAGAAAAATTTCTTGCACACTGTGATTTTTGCTGTACATAAGTTTCTCCTGGTTTTGTTCCTTTCATTCAGCATCAGTTCCTATAGGTCTTTCCGGGCCTCTCTGAAGTCTTCTTGTTCATCATTTCTTATAGCACAATAGTATTCCATTACACTACAAATTGTTCAACCATTCCCCAGTTGATGGGCATCCCCTCAATTTCCAGCTCTTGGCCAACACAAAGAGAGATGATATGAATATTTTTGTACATGTGGAACCCTTTCCCATTTTTATGATCTCTTTGGGATACAGTCCTCAAAGTGATATTGCTGGGTCAAAGGGTATTCATATTTTTATAGCCCTTTCGGCATAGTTCCAAAATGTTCTCAAGAATGGTTGGATCAGCTCACAGTTCCACCAACAATGAATTAATGTCCCAACTCTCCCACATCTCCAACATTTATCATCATCCTGTTTTGTCATGTTAGCCAATCTGATAGGTGTGATATGGTACCTCAGAGTTGTACTGGTTTGCATCTCTAATCAATAGTGAGTTAGAATATTGTTTTCATATGATCATAGACAGTTTTAATTTCTTCCTCTGAAAATTCCCTGTTCATATCCTTTGCCCATTTATCAATGGGAGAATGACTTATATTCTCATTTGACTCAGTTCTCTATATATTTTAGAAATGAGACCTTTATCACAGACACTAGTTGCAAAAACTCTTTACCAGTTTTCGACTTCCCTCCAAATCTTGGTTGCATTGGATTTGTTTGTGCAAACACTTTTCAATTTAATGTAATCATAATCATCCATTTTGCACTTCATAGTGTTCTCTATCTCTTGCTTTGTCACAAATTTTTCCATTCTCCATACAGCTGACAAATACACTATTCCTTGCTTCCCTAATTTGTTTATAATATCAATCTTTATACCTAGATCATGTATCCATTTGGACTTTATCCTTCTGTATGGTGTCAGGCCATGGTCTGTGCCCAGTTTCTGCCCCACTGTTATCCAGTTTTCCCAGTAATTTTTGTCAAACAGTGAGTTCTTAACCCAGAACCTGGGGTCCTTAGATTTGTCAAACAGTAGATTGCTAAATTCACTGGCTACTGTGTTTTGAAGACCTAACCTGTTACACTAGTCTACCCCTCTGTTTCTTACCCAGTAACAAGTGGTTTTGATGATTCTTGCTTTATGATAAAATTTGAGATCTTGTAGAAGTAGTCCACCTTTCCTGTCTTTTCATTTCATTAGTTCCCTTGATATTCTGGATGTTTTGTTCTTCCAGATGAATATTGATATTATTATTTTTAGCTCTAGAAAATAAATATATGATAGTTTGATTGGCATGGCACTGAATAGATAAATTAATTTATGTAGGATTGCCATTTTTATTATATTATCTCACCCTACTCAATCATAACTGATATTTTTCCAATTACTTAGATGAGACTTGATTTGTGTGAAAAACGTTTTGTAATTGTGTTCATATAGTGCCTGTGCTTGTTTTGGCAGGTAGAAGCCCAGATATTTTATAGTGTCTACTGTAACATTAAATGAGATTTCTCTTTCTGTCTCTCGCTGTTGGGCTTTGTTGGTAAAATATAGAAATGCATATATTTTATCTGGATTTAATTAATAACCTGAAAGTTTGCCGAAGTTGTTTATTATTTCACTTAGTATTTTACTTGATTCTCTAAGTATGTCATCATATCAGCTGCAAAGAGTGATATCTTAGTTTCTCCTTTGCCTATTCTTATTCCTTCAATTTCTTTTTCTTTTCTTATTGCTAAGGCTAACATTTCTAGTACCATATTGAATAACAGTGGTGATAATGGACATCTTTGTTTCACCCTTTATCTTATTGGAAATGCACCCAGCTTGTCCCCATTACATATAATGCTTGGTGATGGTTTCAGGTAGATTCTGCTTACTATTTTTTTTGAAGGTTCCATTTATTCCATTGTTCTCCAGTGTTTTCAATAAGAATTGGTGTTCTATTTTACCATAGACTTTTTCTACATCTATTGAGGTAATCATACACTTTTTTATTGTGGATATGATCAATAATGCTGATAGTTTTCCAAATATCGAACCATCCCTGCCTTCCCGATATAAAAGCACCTGATGATAATCTATGATTCTTGTGATAGGTTGCTGTATTCTTTTTACTAATAGCTTATTTAAAATTTTTGCAAAAATTTTACAATTTGGATTGTCAAATTTATGGGGATATAGTTGGGCAAAGTAATTTCTAATTATTGTTTTACTTTCCTCCTCTTTGGAGATTAGTCCACCCTTTTCAATTTTGATATTGGAAATTTGGTTTTTGTCTTTTGTTTTTATAATCAAATTGACCAAAATTTATCAATTTCATTGTCTTTTTCATAAAACCAACACTTAGTTTTATTTGTGAGTTCAATAGTTTTCCTCATTTCAGTTTTAATAATCTCTCCTTTGGTTTTCAGTATTTCTAATGTGGTATTTACTTAGAGATTTTCAATTTATTCTCTTTCTAGCTTTTTCAGCTGCATGTCCCATTCATTGATCTCCAATTTTTATATATTATTCATGTAGGCATTCAAAGATAGAAAACTTCCCCTAAGAACTGCTTTTGTAATATTGCAAAGATTTGCTAGTGTGTCTCATTACTATCATTCTCTTGAATGAAATTGTTGATTGTTTCTATGATTTGTTGTTTAACCCACTCATTCTTTAGGATTAGATTACTTAGTTTCCAACTAATTTTTGGTTTGTCTTTCCTTGGCCTTTTATTACATATAATTTTCATTGCATTATGATCAGAGAAGGATGCATTGATTGTCTCTGCCTTTTTGCACTATTGTGAGGGGTTTATGCCCTTGTACATGGGCATTTTTTGTGTATGTGACAGGTAGAACATATATGTGCAGCAAACTGAAGTCCCAAAAGACTTCCTGAAACAGCAAAATTTCACAAAATAAGTTGTAAGCTTGATAATCTTTTTTTTCTTATATATTAGCCTCAAAATCTCATCTAGAATTTTTCAACCATTTACAAATTTCATCCATTCACAACTATCATTTCCTGCTTTGATCTGCAGATAAAGATAAAAGAACATCAGATCATTTCTAGAATACAGTAGAATGATAGTGAGATGAAATTCCCCTAACAGAGTGTGTGGAGGGAAGTGAGGCATACCTGGGTACAATTTCAAAGACAAACATGGGCAAAATAAAAACTTTTTTTTCTGTAATTTCTCAGAGAGGAGAGCAAATTATCATATGGTCACCAGTGGATGTGATATAAAAGGTAAACTGACTAAAACTACAGAAGTTGGAAAAGTGGCAGTCCTGTAAGTTGCCATGGGATGGTATCTGGAGTAACACACTCTTGCTTAGTTAAAACTAGTATCCCCCGTGTGTCACAAAGAACTCCCTCCACTTTATGAACTAAAAATAAAATAGTAGCTTACCTGTTCCAGTCATTCAGACTTAAGAGACTTGCTTAGAATTGTATTGCTGTTTCTACTTCTTCATCACAGATTCATACAAAGTGAATGGTGGGTTCAAAATAACATTAAAAGATACAATTACATGAACTTCCAAGGGATCCCAAAAAATATCCAGTTGTGATTCAAAAATTTCCTTTCTCCACTTTGAATGGAAGAGTCCTTAGTTCCTCAATGGGAGTGCTGCAGAATTTCAAAAAACCATTGGCAGAACTCATACCAAGGAACAAAGATCTCCTGAGAGGATTTTGCCAAGCTTTTCTCCCAACTGTATCATTTATTTTTATTATTATTTTCTTGGTATTTTTAAATATACTTGAATGAACATACAATAGATATATTTATACCACAACAGTATTCAGAATGAAAAGAGGAAGAAAATGGCTTTAACAGCTTCTCAGCCATTTTGTATTTAAAATATCACCAATCAGGTGATAATAATTTAGTTAATTATCTTTCAAAACTACCAATTCATAGAAAGTCATTAATCTAATTACCCCTGACATTTTCATGGTAATCATAGCTGCTTTTGTAGTACCTACCATGTATCAGTCTTTTTCTATGTCTTGAAAGTTGCTTAATTAAGCCTGTTTTTAGTAATACTTAAATGTTTAGTCTATAATTACTCAATTTTGTTAACATGCCACGCCAATTAGAAAAAGTATCTATAAATGAGATAGCATTTTGTTTAATTGCAATCCTTCAAAATCTGAACACTACAGTGCTCATCCTTTATACAAGACAAGCAATATGATAAGCATTTTACATTTATGTGTTTCTCTCAACAACACTGGAATATCTAAAT
>JAQQSK010016983.1:0-10264 GCA_028658325.1 Potorous gilbertii | reverse complement strand
GATGATGTCTAGGCTCTTTTTTTGATCATGGCTTTGAGGTAGTCCCAAAATTTTTAAATTATCTCTCCTGGATCTGTTTTCCAGGTCAGCTGTTTTTCCAATGAGATATTTCACATTCTCTTCCATTTTTTTTCATTCTTTTGTTTTTGTTTTGTGATTTCTTGGTTTCTCATAAAGTCATTGGCCTCCATCTCTTCCATTCTAATTTTGAAAGAATTATTTTCTTCAGTGAGGTTTTGCACCTCTTTTATCACTTGGCTAATTCTGCTTTTGAAAACATTCTTCTCCTCATTGGCTTTTTGAACCTCTTTTGCCAATTAAGTTAGCCTATTTTTCAAGGTGTTATTTTCTTCAGTATTTTTTTGGGTTTCCTTTATTAAGGTATTGACCCATTTTTCATGCTTTTCTTGCATCTCTCTCATTTCTTTTCCCAGTTTTTCCTCCACCTGTCTAACTTGATTTTCAAAATCCTTTTTTAGCTCTTCCATGACCTGAGCCCATGGGATACCTATTTCAGATGTTTGGGATAGAGAGGTCTTGACTCCTCTTTCTTTACCTGATGGTAAGCAGTTTTCTTCTTCATCTTCAGAGATGAAGTTGGAATCATTTTTTCAAGAAAATAACCTACTGTGGTCTTATTTTTTTTCCCTTTTCTGGGCATTTTCCCAACCAATTACTTGACTTCTGAGATTCCTCTCCACCCCCACCTAGGACTGCCCAGCTAATTCTTGGGCTCTGAGATTCAAATCTTGCTCCCCAGCCTCAGGACTTTCAGCCTGTGGCCAGCTGCTATTCAGTGTAAGATTAAATCAGGTTCTCACGTGGGGGCAGGGCTGCCTCCCAGGCTCAGTTCCCTCTGGGGGTTTATGCAGAGACCTTTTGTAATGGAGCTGCTGCTGAGCTCCTGCCTGCTCTGGGAGCCTCTGGCTGCTGCTGCTGTCTCTGCTGCTTCCTCCTGAGGGGGCCCGAATTATGGAGACACCCTGTTCCCCTCTAAGCCTGTCCAGACGTCTCTCTCCATGACCGGTGCATCTGTGTGTGGAGGGACCTTCGTGGCCACCGGAGATTCCATCCCTGAAGCCTGCTTGGATCTGCTCGCTCCTCTCAGTGCCATGTGGCCAGGGCAGGGCAGGGCTTTGCTCCTGTATGGTGCACCATGGACCTTTGGGATCGGTTTTTCAGGGCTCTCTGGGATGGAAATCTCCTTCACTGTGTTGCTGCATGGCTTCCACTGTTCCAGAATTTGTTGGGAGTTCTGTTTACAGCAAATCCATTGGCTATGGTTTCAGAGCTAGCATATGTGAGTCTTTCCACTCCGCCATCTTGACTCCACCCTCTTAGCCTATTTTTCAAGGTGTTATTTTCTTCAGCCTTTTTTTGGGTCTCCTTTATCAAGGTATTGACCTGTTTTTCATGCTTTTCTTGCATCTCTCTCATTTCCCTTTCCAGTTTTTCCTCCACCTGTCTAATTTTATTTTCAAAATCCTTTTTGAGCTCTTCCATGGCCTGAGCCCATTAGATGTTTATTTCACATGTTTGGGATATAGAGGCCTTGGCTCCTATATATTTATGTGATGGTAAGCATTGTTCTTTCTCATCAGAAAGGAAGGGTGGAAACATCTGGTCACCAAGAAAGTAACCTTCTCTGGTCATATTTTTTTTCCCCCTTTTCTGGGCATTTTCCCAGCCAGTTACTTGACTTCTGAGATTCCTCTCCACCCCCACCCAGATCTGCTCAGCTAATGCTTTGGGTCTGAGATTCAAATGCTGCTCCCCGGCCTTAGGGCTTTTAGAGGTGAGGACTCCTGTTATTCAGGGTAAGATTAAATCAGGTTCTCAGGTGGGGACAGGGCCATCTCCCAGGCTCAGTTTCCTCAGTGGTTTATGCAGAGACCTTCAGTAATGGAGTTCCTGCCTGCTCCAGGAGCTCCTGGACACCCACTGCCTCTGCTGCTGCCTCCTGAGGGGGCCTGAGTTATGGAGAAACCCCGCTCCCCTCCCTGCCACCCCAGAAGTGTCTCTCACTGAGATGTAGCAACTGTGGGCACCAGAGATTCCGTCCCTGAAGCCTGCTCGGATCTGCTGGAACTGCTCCTCTCAGTGCCACGTGGCCATGGCCGGGCTGCGCTCTACTACCGTCTGGTGTGTGATGGACCTTTGGGTTTGGTTTTGCAGGGCTCCCTGGAATGGACATCTCCTTCCCTGTGTTGCTGTGTGGCTTCCACTGCTCCAGAATTTTTTGGGAGTTCTTTTTACAGGAAATCTATGGGCTGTGGTTTCGGGATTAGCATATGTGAGTCTTTCTACTATGCCATCTTGGCTCTTCCCCAGTTTTTTTTAAATTGAATTAATTTCTAATCATTGAATTGTGATTGTTTTTTCCAAGTTATCGAAAAGACTTTTTAAAAAATTTGTTTAGTTTTCTATAACTTAGGCGAAGCCAGAGTGATATAATGAATTGAGTGCTTGACTGAGAACAGGAAAATCTAGGTATAAATTTTTCTGTAACATTTATTAGGAAGAAAGGAAAGAAGAGTTTTTGAAGCTTTTCCTATTTTTCAGGCATTGCCCTGTAATTTATTTACTTTTTGTGAGATTCAGACAATTCCTTAAATTTTGTTTACTATAAATTGTATGTCATCTATAGAAGAAGGACTTTCTAAATGCACATAATGACTAAATTACAAATGTTTTGCATAATTCTACAAGCAATTTATAAGGTAAAAGAAATTATTTATTTAATTTTATCGATTCAGACAAATAACCAGAGAGTTCAGTGAAAAACTCAGTCTAAAGACAAATTTAATGTACTTCTCTATGAGGATAGTCATTTACTCCTGTCTTCCACCTCTAAGTTTCAAGAATCAGTTTTGTTCTCATTTTGCGGTAGCAGATTTAATGTCTATAACGTTACTGATCTTTTTTTTATCTGTGTCCCCTTATCTTTCCTAGTTTGAGAGTCAAACAGGCTCTCATGGCCCAATTCTGCTACAGATTGACTAGCAAATTTTAACCTCTTCTCTTTCTGACTGGTCTGTATCATTCCTCCATACATAGCCTGGCAGTCTCCTTTTCCCAGGTCTCACCATATTGGTGTGTGAGAGAGGATATTCTTCAGCTTTAACTCTAATGTAACTCACAACTCATGAACTCAAGAGGTCCAGGAATATCAGCTTCCTCAGTAACACCAATGATTAAGTGTATGCCCGGAATTTCTGTAAAGATTCTGCTTTAAAGTGATGTGAATGAGCTGAAATGAACAAACAAAAGAAATATAAATATTTACTTGTAAGGCCAAATTTACTTTTTAAACTATTTTTGTTTTCAACATTTATTTCCACACAATTTTGTGTTCCAAATTTTCTCCCCATCTCTTCCCTCTCCCCACCCCATGGTGCCTTGCATTCTGATTAACCTTCCCTCAATATACCCTAGCCTTTATCACACCCTTTGATTCCTTTATCCCAATCTTCTCTCTTTGCTTGTAGGGCAAGATAGATTTCTATATCCCATTATTTGTATTTCTTATTTCCAAGTTGTATGTAAAAACAATTCTCAACATTTGTCCCTAAAACTTTTAGTTCCAACTTCTTTCCCTTCTTCCCTCCCCACATATCACCACTGAGAAGGCAAGCTATTCAGTAGCAGCAATATATGGGTAGTTATGCAAAAGACTTCCACAATAGTCATGTTTTGTAAGACTAACTATATTTCCCTCCATTTTATTGTGCCCTCACATTTATTTTATTCTCTATTTTGACCTTGTCACTCCCCAAAAGTGTTTGCTTCTAATTACTCTCTTCTCCCATTTGCCCTCCTTTCCATCAATCTCACCTGGATGAAAAGCCATTCTCATTGACTTTTGAAGATGTCTTTGGTGCTTGTGTGTTGAGTAATGTGTGAACTGCTACTGCTGGTGATATCCTGAAGCCTGTTCTGGGTTCTATCCATGTTGCACCACATGACTCGTGTTGGGCTGAGCACTGCTCCATGCCTGGTGTGACAGACCTTTCCTGTCAAACTTCCAGGCTGTCATGGGCTGGAAATCTCTTTCATTCTGTTGTTTTGTGACTCCTGCTGCTATAGAATTTGATTAGTTTTTACAGTTATTTTATGGGCTATGTGGGGGAACTTCTACAGGTCTGTCATTCTACTCTGCCATCTTGGCTCCTCCCTAAACATATTTTCTTAGGAAAAGTGTGAATATTCTTTTTTTTTTTAATTTAAAGTTTTTAACATTCATTTCCACAAAATTTTGAATTTCAAATTTTCTCCCCATCTCTCTCCTTCCCCCATCCCAAAATGCCTTGCATTTGGATTACCACTTCCACCAATCTGCCCTCCCTTCTAACACCCCTCCCTTCCATTATCCCTATGTTCTCTCTTGTCTTGTAGGGCAAGATAAATTTCTATACCCCATTACATGTATTTCGTATTTCCCAGTTTTATGCAAAAGTAGTTCTCAACGTTTGTTCCTCAAACTTTGAGTTTCAACTTTTCTCCTTTCCTCCCTCCACACCCATCCCCACTGAGAAAGCAAGCAAGTCAATATAGGCTATATATGTGTAGATTTGCAAATAACTTCCAAAATACTCGTGCTCTGTAAGACTAACTATATTTCCCTCCATCTTATCCTGCCCCCTATTTCCCCTATTCTCTCTTTTAACCTTGTCCCTCCACAAGAGTGTTTACTTCTATTTTTTTTCCCTTCTCCCATTTGCTGTCTCTTCCATCGTCCTCCCCACCCTGCTTATCCCCTTCTCCTCTGCTTTCCTGTACTGTAAAAAAGGTTTTCATACCAAATTGTGTGCATGTTATTCCTTCCTTAAGCCAAATGTGATGAGAGTAAACTTCACTGTTACACTCTCACCTTACTCTCTTTTCATTTCCATTGAGAAGGTTTTTTTTTTCTTGCCTCTTTTATGAAAGATAATTTGTCCCATTCCTTTTCTCACTTTCTCCTCCAAATATATTCCTCTCTGAACGCTTAATTTTATTTTTTTACATATGATCCCTTCCTATTCAACTCACTCTGTGCTTTCTGTCTCTCTCTGTCTCTCTCTCTCTGTCTGTCTCTCTCTCTCTCTCTCTCTCTCTCTCTCTCTATATATATATATATATATATATATATATATATATGTGTGTGTGTGTGTGTGTGTGTGTGTGTGTGTGTGTGTGTAGTTGTGTGTGCGTGTAAAATCTCTCCAACTACCTAGTTACTGAGAAGAGTTTCAAGAGTTACAAATATTATCTTTCCTCGTAGGAAGGTAAAGAGTTCAACTTTGGTAAGTCCCTTGTGATTTCTCTTTCCTGTTTGCCTTTTCATGCTTCTCTTAATTCTTCTGTTTGCAAGTCAAATTTCTTTTCTGCTCTGGTCTTTTCATCTACAATGTTTGAAATTTCATTGAAAGACCATTTTCCCCCTGAAATATTATACTAAGTTTTACTGGGTAGGTGATTATTGATTTTAATCCCAGTTCTTTTGACTTCTGGAATATCATATTCTACGTCCTTCAATCCCTTAACATAGACGATGCTAGATATTGTGTTGTCCTGATTGTATTTCCACAACACTTGAATTATTTCTTTCTGGTTGCTTGCAGTATTATCTCCTTGACCGACAAACTCTGGAATTTGCCTACAATATCCTAGGAGTTTCTCTTTCTGAATCTCTTTCAGGAGGTAATTGGTAGATTCTTTCAATATTAATTTTGCCCTCTAGTTCTAGAATATCAGGGCAGTTTTCCTTGATAAATTCATGAAAGATGATATCTGGGCTCTTTTTTTGATCCTGGTTTCCGGGTGGCTCCATAATTTTTAAATTGTCTGTCTTGGATCTACTTTGCAGCTCAGTTGTTTTTCCAATGAGATTTTTTCACATTATCTTCCATTTTTTCATTCCTTTGGTTTTGTAATTTCTTGGTTTCTCATGAAGTCATTAGCTTTTATCTGTTCGGTTCTAATTTTTAAAAATTATTTTCTTCAATGACCTTTTGAACCTCTTTGTTCCTTTAATTATGCTTCTTAAAACATTCTTCTCCTCATTGGCATTTTGAACCTCTTTTGCCAATGGAGTTAGCCTATTTTAAAGGTATTATTTTCTTCAGCATTTTATTGGGTCTCCTTCAGCAAGCTGTTGACTCATTTTTCATGATTTTCTTGCATCACTCTCATTTCTCCTCCCAGTTTTTCCTCCACCTCTCTTACTTGATTTTCAAAATCCTTTTAGAACTCTTCCATGGCCTGAATCCATTGCATATTTATTTTGGATGTTTGGGAAGCAGAAGCCTTGATTTTATGTCTTCCCCTGGTGGTAAGCATTGTTCTTCCTCATCTGAAATTGTGGAAGAAAATACCTGGTTACCAAGAAAGTAATCTTCTATAATCTTTTTGTTTACCCTTTTTTGGACATTTTCCCCACCAGTTACTTGACTTTTATGTCCTTTGTCAAGAGTAGAGTATTCTCTTGGGTGCTGTAAGTTCTCAGTTCCTCCAAGGTAGCACAATCAAGGATGAGGAATTTACTCCCTGACCAGGCTTGCAGCTGTGATTCAGATCAGCATCTCAGTTTCTCTAGGGGCTTTAGGCAGGAGTGGGGCCTTCACTCAGGTCTGAGGTTCAGATCAGCTGCTCAACTCACCCAGGGTTTTAAGCTGAGTACTCCAGCAATGGAAGCTGGCTGCTGCCTGTGGTGGTTACCAGAACTGTTGCCCACTGCTGCTGCTTTTTCTGCTGCTGCCACTGCCAGCACCTGCTGGGCCCAGGGCTAAGGAAGGACCATGCTCCCTTGCCACTGGGATGAAAAAGCCCTCTTACTGACCTTTGAAGTGTGTTTGTCGCCTGTGTATTGAGGGATCTGAGAACTGCTCCTGCTTCTCGAGATTCCATCCCTGAGGCCTGCTCTGATCCTGCTCCTCTTAGTGCCACATGGCCAAGGCTAGGCTATACTCTGCTCAATGTCTGGTTGAAGAGACCTTTCCAGTTGGCTTTCCAGGTCACTCTGGTAAGGAAATCTCCTTCATTCCATCTTTTTGTGACTTCCACTGTTCTAGAATTTGTTGAGAGTCATTCTTTACAGGTACTTTATGGGCTGTGGGGAAAGAACTATAGTATGTGTATCTTTCTTTTCTGCCATCTTGACTCTGACAAAAAATGTGGATTTTCTTACCAGGGACTTCCTTATAAAAGTGACATTGCAACTCCAGTCTCTATCCCCAGTTACACTCAGTACTATTGAAAAGTAGAGCCAGCAGATCAAGTCATCCAATAAGCAACTCATTAAGAGCCCACTAATTACCAAGCACTGTGCTAGATACTGGGAATACTAAAATAAAAAGAGATTAATTACAAGTCAATAAAAATTTCTTTTAGCCACACTGAACAGAGTACTACTGGTAAAATATTAGGTGTAAATGTAAGAATTTAAGAAGAGATAATGACAGAATTTATAACGTTTGAGGATCTTTTCAAAGTATCATTAATTATCTCATAGTATGATAAATAATAAGGAAATTTCAGCAATGGCATGATAGAAAATGGTTGTAAACTTGAAGATAAGAAGCCTATTTGGGGACTAGGGTTAGAATGGGCAGAAATATAGCATCATGAACTTTTTTAGGTCTCTATTATTTCCTTGACACTATGGGAAAAAATATACTTGGAACTATTTCCAGCAAAATGGGTAGCAAATGTTTCACAGAATTTAGGTCTAAAGAAATGTTCATTCAGCTAGAGAGCAAAGCTCCTGTGACACATGCCCAGTTAGGATGTTGTGAGATTTGTTTTATTCTTACTGAGGCTTTCCAAAAAAGGTGGGGAGAGAGAGGGGAGGAGATAAAAATATGGGCTCCTTCATGAATTTTATCCTGAATGATAAACTTCTGTGCCAATACTTTGCAAACTATTTTATGGTTACACTGCTTACTTTACTGTCATCAAAGAAGACCAAATGGTGAGAGCGTTTTTGTTTGTCAACCAAGACAAATCTATCCTCCTTCTATGTATCCCCTTTTGCTACTGCTTTCAGTAACTCTATTTGAAAACTGGTAGAGAGTGAGTGAATTTGAGTTCACTGCTTAAAACCTAATAAAACAGAGAAAATCAATAGGCAGAATGACACCACCATTGTTATTCTGAACTTGTTTCTGCAAATTGACAGTTCTTAAGCCCTTTTAAAGGAACTAAATTGAGATCCACAGTGAATGACATCTCATTGACTACAGTTTATCACATGATAGGAATTTTCTCTTTCAGCTTCTCTGAATATTTTTCAGGGTGTAAGTAAACAAGTAACATCCAATGAATTTTCCTCAGAAGTCTAACGTTTACAGTGAATTTAAAGGTCAAAAGGAAAAAAAAATAAAATGCCCTATTGCTGAATTATGAATTATTATTTCACTACATTTTAAGATTTTTGGAAAATGACAGATGATTCTCATAACCTAAATGGTCAGGAATAATGACTTAACTAATAACTAGCCATGTTCATATTGAAATGATTTAATAATCCTGCCATTTAATTTATAAATCTATACAATTAACAAAAATCAGTCAACTATAGTTCTAAAGAAAATAATAAAGAAAAATCATATTCATACTGTTGGTTGTTATGAGAAAAATGTTATGCTGATAATGAGAATAAGGTCTTAAACACTTCAGTACAACACTTTCCTGCATATATTTATATTTTTCAAAAACATATAAATCCTGCCCTAAGATATTTTTAATGGTTTGCCTCTCTCTAGGTCAGACTTGCATAAGGTACAGCTTGGAGGCTGATTTTGGAGCACCAAGGGATGTGTGGCAGTTGTCATATGATCCCTGGCAACACCCCATTGTGAGTCGGTCTCTACATTAACCTATCATGTGACCTGGAACAACCAATATAGTCATTTTTTCTCTACTCTAACCTATGTGCATCAGGAGAAGTTTAAAAATTAAGAAGGTAAGATTCTTCAAAGATTATTGTTTCTAAGCCAAGTAGTTTCACTTCTTTCGTTAAAAATGACTTCTACAGGGGGCAGAGCCAAGATGGTGGAGTAGAAAGACTCACCTATGCTAGGTCCAAACCCACAGCTGATGAATTTCCTCTAAAAAGAACACCCAACAAATTCTGGAACAGTGGAATCCGTGCAGCAACACAGTGAAGGAGATTTCTGTTCCAGAGAGCCCTGAAAAACTGATCCCAAAGGTCCATTTTGCACGGACCAGAGTGGAGCCCTGCCCCGCTGTGGCTCCCATGGAACTGAGAGGAAGGAGCAGATCCAAGCAGGCTTCAGGGACAGAATCTCCAGGGGCCACGAAGGTCCCTCCACCCACAGATTGGCAGGTCAGTGAGAGAGATGGGCTGAGAGGGGATTGGGGTGTCTCAGGGACTCTGACGCCCTCGGGAGGCAGCGGCAGTGGCAGAGGCAGCGGTGGCCAGAGGCTCCTGGAGCAGGTGGCCAGAGGCTCCCAGAGCAGGCAGGAGCTCTGCAGCAGCTCCATTACAGAAGGTCTCTGCATAAACCCCCTGAGGGAACTGAGCCTGGGAGGCAGACTTGCCCCCACCTGAGAACCTGATTTAATCTTACCCTGAATAGCAGCTAGGCCAGCAGCCAAAGCACCGACGCTGGGGAGCAGCATTTGAATCTTAGAGCCCAAGAACTAGCTGGGCAGACCTAGGCCAGGAGTGGAGAGGACTCTCAGAAATCAAGTAACTGGCTGGGAAATTGCCCAGAAAAGGGGAAAAAAATAAGACCATAGTACGTTATTTTCTTGAAAAAATGATTCCAACTTCATCTCTGAAGATGAAGAAGAAAACTGCTTACCATCAGGTAAAGAAAGAGGAGTCAAGGCCTCTCTATCCCAAACATCTGAAATAGATATCCAATGGTCTTAGGAATTGGAAGAGCTCAAAAAGGATTTTTAAATCAAATTAGACAGGTGGAGGAAAAACTGGGAAAAGAAATGAGAGAGATGCAAGAAAAGCATGAAAAACGGGACAATACCTTAATAAAGGAGACCCCAAAAAATACTGAAGAAAACAACACCTTGAAAAATAGGCTAACTCAATTGGCAAAAGAGGTTCAAAAAGCCAATGAGGAGAAGAATGCTTTAAAAAGCAGAATTAGCCAAGTGAAAAAAGAGGTGCAAAAGCTCACTGAAGAAAATAGTTCTCTCAAAATTAGAATGGAACAGATGGAGGCCAATGACTTTCTGAGAAATCAAGAAATCACAAAACGAAACCAAAAGAATGACAAAATGGAAGAGAATGTGAAATATC